>JAYEVI010000377.1:0-67335 GCA_036346575.1 Dendrocalamus sinicus | reverse complement strand
AATGTAGCAGTGACACTCATCACTTGCCGCACCACTAGAGCTCGGCGGGGTGGTAGGTGAAGGCGATTCGGACAGCAAGAGGAGATCCGCAGCAGCCGGGCGGGCACATGGTGCTCCCAAGCTCCCTAGCTCGTAGGTGTTGCCGGGCAACATTGGCTCAATGAGTGCCCACCCCTTGTATGGCCCAAATAAAAAGGTGTTGCATGATGTCCGCTCAATGACAAAACTGGTATGCATTGTCAACTCGGTGAGAAACTACTACGTGTTGTGAAATCACTAAGAAAAGCTGGTGCGTATTGTCCACTCCATGAGAAAAGTTGGTGCGTCTTGTCAACTCAACAAAGAAAAGTCATTGCGCTGTCAACTCACCGAGATAGGTAGCCACATCTTATGAAGTACATGAGAAAAGTGGTTGCGTGATGTCATTTCACTTAGAAAACCTGCCTGTTGTAAAATTGTAGGATACACATTGATAAATTCTAGATCGTAGTGGTACAAACGGGGACATAGTACTAACGAGTATGTAGTTACAATCGACACTTTGAGCGAAAACACATAGTGTAACAACATTTCGACATGCTCGGTGTAAAGTGCTAAGACCATGCACAATAGCGAGTTAATGGTGGTCCGCTTGCCTGTTCCTCATGCGCCAAAGCTGTTCCTCAGGAAAAGTCAGCCTGTACGGGGAGCGTCATACGTCGCACAAGTCATATTATGGTACCCAAGTGGAAACTCAGGCACTGGACAACTGGTTGAGCCCAATCTCTTGAGCGCTGAATATATGCTGCACCTAGTCATCCATGTAACCACTGGTGTCCTATGGAGGCAAACATATTTTGTTAGGATAATGGAAGGTATAATTGTGATGCGAAATCTAGTTCCAAATAGACAAACCTGTGGCGTGTGCTCAGTCAAGAATGGACCCACAGCCTACTCTCCAAACTATTACCTAGGAACATAAATGATAGTACTGTTTGATTAGATGGAGGAAGAGTAATCATGGAATGGTAAAGAAACTCATGCTGAATGTATGAAAATATGAAATTGGCAAACCTAAGCAGTGCGCTACGTGGGTGAGGAACGCCCGAGGCTAGGGTGATACATGGAAGAGCTAGGATGTGCAGACGAAGCTGCGGATGGGTGATGTGCAGCTCATCACCCCTGGATAAACACGTCGCTAGGATGGCCACAATTGGTGGCCCCTAGTGCATTTTTCCATCCTCGTACATGTTGAGAATGGACGCTAGGAGTCGTTCGGCGGTGCTCAAATGTTCGTAGCACAGTGCGGCACCACCCTTGGACATGATACGATGGAGTCAGTTGTACTGCAGCAAAGGATAAAATAGGTCAGTCCTGTATGCATGATCAGTACAGTACGAAAACAAATTTGAAATCATTTACAGTCACATCATGTCATGCTGCACAGTGTCGGCCTAGGCCTAGTGCCAACCTATCAACATGCGTGGCCTCTGGTGGGGATTGCGGAGGGGGCCCGTTAGTCTGCAACGGGTATGCAGTACGCACCATCACAAGTACACGGGGTACATGTCTGGGTCGTACGGTCATTGCTTCTGGTTGACCTGTGTCCGCACGAATTGCTCCTAGGGCGTGGTCCATGGCACCTATGTGACCCTCCAGTCATTGCTGTTCTGTCCCTTCTTTGTTTGCCTGTGAAAAAAGCCGTGATACACAACTGTTGTTTGACTGTGGAAATAAAGAAGAAATAAATTGTACATAGCTTAGAAGTTAAAGCAACGGCCTGTACAAAATGAGCTAACAAATAATTTTACTTACAAGTGAACATGGCTGGGTAGTGGTGGGACTTGCTGGTGAAGTTCGAACTATCTCATGACTTGTTGGAGAGGTGCATAGGGCTCCACCACATGAGAGAAGACGAGGTGACAGGTCATAAGCCAGTAGTGCCTATCCTGCTCGCATTGCCGTAACAAGCCGAAAGGCGCTGTCTCAGAGATGAACTCTGTGGTCCACACCGTCCACATGACTCTATCCTCATGCAAGATCTCAAACGTGTTGTGGAACTACGGGGACACTCGCTGATGAGGACATCAATTCCTTGCATACACACAACAGTCATCCACAAGATGATAGGCAACAAATTATGATGAGAGCACATGCACAACTGTAGGATCGGATATGGCAACAGAGGGGGGTGAATGGTGCCTCTTTAAAATTTGCCCCCGAAGTATCCACAAATGAGCTCCTCTCCGATAGTTATAAGAACTATGAAGAAGACATGCTTATGCACACTGGAAACTCAAACCACCAGAGAAGGAAGCTAAGCATGGGACTAAGACATAAACACAAATCAAAGAAAAGTATCAGAGAAAGACTTAAACGGAACAATGCAGGGGGGCGGTCGGACCGCTCCTTAAGGGCCGGCCGATCACCGATATATGGGCGGTCGACCAACCTTTTGCACGATCGACCTCTCGGCTTGGGCCGGTCAGACCGCCATTGCCCAACCGGTCTAATCGGTGGCTAATGAGCGGTCTAACCGCTAGGGTTTAACGGTCTGACCGGGAAGCCCGAAAACAGAGCAAACTGAACCTCTGAAAATGCTGAAACTTGCTCAAATCAATGAAATTTGTGATTTTCCTTTGTTCTCCTCAAACCAAAAGAGCAAGAACTTGTTCTAAACAGCAAGGAGACTCTAGGAAACAAGAAAACTCATCACAAGAGCAAGAAACAAAGATTTGAGCTGAAATCTGACATTTCAGTAGAAGATGAAATTGATTTCCAAGTTACTCTTCATTCTTGCATTTTTGCTCATGAATCTTTGTAACTAGAAAGGAGACTATCTCAGAAAGAAGAACCACTCTCCAAAACACGATTCCATCAAGAAAATCAAAAGAGAAAGTGTCTCCTCATTTCAAACCCTAGACTACTGCAAACAGGGGAAATGTTGAAGACAAGAAATAAATGCAAATCAACCACTCTCCTTCTCATTGATTCCATCCCATGAATGATTACAAGAGGAATGGTTACATAAGAGTCCCCATACGCAGTTGGGAAGGGAAATCACTACATGCTTCTCTCAATCTCACTCTAGAGAGAAACACATGCAATGCACACACTCCCACAAAGACAGAGCACTCAGACTCACCCTTTGCTAACTCATTTCCTACACACATGAGCTACACAAATGCCTGCATACACCACTCCTTTTATCTCCAAGCTCACACACCAAAGAAGAAAATCAAGAAGTGTCATACCAAACACACTCCATGCCTCACACACACTTGAGGCAAAAAGTCAACACACATGGAAATGGAGGGAAACCAGCCTCTCCACTCCAAAACTTGAGTCAATTGTCCAAATTGCCCTCAAGCATCTTCCTGAAAGCTTCCCGCAACCGGTATCCTATCCGTCTGGACCTCGACTCCTCCCTGAGTCTAGTCCAGGCCCGTTCCGCTGCACACGATCGCACTCGGCATCTGACCGCTCGGACCTCAACTCCTCCCGAGTTTAGTCCCGATCCACTCGCCGCCCGTCATGTCCACCCGACTGACCGAGACCTCCGACTCCTCCCGAGTCTAGTCTCGGTTTGTTCCATCGCACACGACCGCAACCGACATCCAACTGCTTACGACCTCGACTCTCCCCGAGCCTAGACCGGTTCTCGCTGCGTTGCCGTCGTGTCCGTCACCAGAGCTCAGCTCTGGTTCCTTGTCTCCGACTCGCAACCACCTCACCAGCCTCGATCATCCTCAGCATCACCGACCGTCTGGACCTCAACACCTCCTGTGCCTAGTCCCGGTCCTCCTCGCCTCACCATGACCTAGCTCCGAAGTCCTGTAGTCACACAGACAAGCAAACCGTCATATAGCATGTAGAGACCCGAATATGCAAATCCGGACTCTCCTGTGTATTCTGCACTAGTCCAGGATCACGCTAGTGCACACAGTAAAAACAAAGATGAAATATCGAACATATCACGATTTACTAAGAAAAAACTCAACTATTATTAATAATCATCAGAGTACGACCTTATGGCCAAGCTTACAATTATTAGCCTGAAGGGCTTAACAAAAACTAGCAGCGGAAATCCAAAAGAAAGCGCAGCATCCAATCGACACACCCACAGGCTATCGAGTGAAGAACGAAGCCTAATCCGCGAAGACGTCGAAGTACTCTCCTTCTGGAACCTCCTGCTGGTGATACTCCTCCTCCTCAACTGAGCAACATAGGCGTAAAGCCGTGAGTACATTGGTACTCAGCAAGCCGTTTGTAACAAATGAATGCAATATAATATGCAAGGCTTAACAATGGATGGCTGAAAGGTTAATTTTGCAGAAAGCAACAATTTGAAGTAAAATACAATAAATAGATTGTAAAGCGAATTTAACAACAGACACTAAGTAGATATCCAAAGGAATTGAATAAAACCACAGGTGAACTAACCATTCACTTCCCAGCTCAAACCAAACCAGATTTCATAAAGACTCTACCCCTCGTGTGAAATCACCGAGCATTGTCCATGACCGAGGACACGGATATTCGAATAGTTTTACACTCTGCAGAGGTTGCACAACTGTACCCACACGATGTGATAATCCTCACGTTAAAGATAATCACAACAAGGCTTTTACGATGATCCATCTCCACCCGATCCCACTCGCTAAGGATTCGCCGTCGAGTAGGGTAACCCCCTAGTCGATAATTGCCCCCTCTTGCGCCACACAACATCAGTAGTAAAACCAAAGTGGAGACTTCACAAATTATTATGCCAGGTCTATCCCATACTAGACATGTGGTTTGCACGATTAAGCTCAGATCAATGGCGCACAAAGTTAAGTCCTTAGGTATTACCCAGGCGAAGCCTCCACATCCCAATGTGCATCCTGCACCCCCTTTACTGCACGATCATTCGCCCAAGTGAAAACCAATTTTGTATAACCAACACCAATGACACTACCCATGCCATGGCAACAAGTTTTATAACTGTGGTTAACCACCACGTTCAAGTATATCATTAAGTCAAGATTAATTAACCACATGTGATGATAGATCCCAACGAACTAATGATAAGCATGGCTAAGCATTTCAACGCACAACCCATGTGACAGCTAATATTGCATCACTAAGTAATTTCCCATTCTATGGTGACAATGGAATCAGGGCATTCAAATTATCAAGGAGGAATAATCAATTAGGTCATTAACTACCAATACAAGGGTTTTATAATAAAATAGCAATGCATGATAATTTAAAACAAAGTAATACATAATAGATTTGAAAACTGGGTTCAACATGATCAAAGGACACGACTTGCCTTGGCCTTGCTCAGCTGAGGTCTCTTGGTCTTCAAATCCAACTTCCGTTCCCTCGAACACGCGATCTAACGAAAGAGAAAGCGAATCGAAAAGACAAAATAAAAACAAATAAAATTCAAATGAACTCCAAAAACTTCCAAACCTGGACCAACAGGAATAGCTCAATTTTAGATGAATTTAGGAAAAAGAATCGGGTCAATCGGAGCTAGGACGAGGGAGAACGGGCTCTGGGAAGATTAAATCTACAGAAATCGGGAAATTGGAAAATCGCCTTTGTCTTGTCAGACCGGTGCACGGAAGCTAGGTCTCACGGTGGATGCGGCGCGGGAACAAAGGCGGAGGCGCGACGCACGACGCGCGGCTAGGGTTGAGGTGGCGCGTGGCGGGTCGACACGCAAGCCCTAGGGTCGACGTGGACGCCGACGGCGGCCGATCGCTCGGCCGATGCGCGGCAGTCCACGGATCTACGGCCGACGCGGGTCCCACCGGCGAGACTCTGCGCATGTAGACCGGGCGCACAAGAAGGCGGCGGCGGCGACGGCCGACGTGGCGCGGCGGGGCGCGGAACCGAGCGTCGCGGCATCGAGCTGGCGACGGCAGCGTCACGCTGGCGGCGGCCGGGCAGCAGCGGATCGGCTGGCGAGGACGGACGGCGGCGGCGGGCTCACCGGCGGCGGTTGGCGGCGAGGCGCTCGACGGCAGCGACGAGGAACTCCGCGAGCTCGCCGCGGACGGCGACGCGCGGAATCGCGCCGGCGTCGGCGGCGGCGCAGCAGCGCGAAGGCGGCGCTCGAGAGTGCGAAGCCGAGGGTTCCGTCCCCTTTATACACGGAGGCCGAGGAGTCCTAGACAGAGACGGCGGCGGCGGCGATAGTCCGCTCGGGACGGACGGCGAGAGATGGAAGGCGGCGGCGAGTTCGCCCGGACACGGGACGGAGTCCCGGCGGAGACAGCTCGACAGTGGGCCCCACTCGGCGGCCTGCACGAAAGGCGCGGCCGAGATGGCGCGCGGCGTGAGCGAGCGGCCGAGATGGCGACACGCGCCGCCCATCGGCAGGGCAAGCGCGCGCGGCGCGGTCGGATCGGCGGCGACGTGGGCTGCGGGTGCGGCAGAGCCGGGCGGTGGCGGTCGGGCGCGAGGAAGCGAGCCGGCTGGTGGGCTTCGGCCCACTGGCCGGTTTGGGGATTTCTTTTCTTTTTCTTTTTCCATAAATTCCAATAAAACCTTTTGAGCTCTAGAAAATAGCAAATAAATCCAGAAAAATCCAGAAAAATTCCAATAAATTCCTTGAGACACAAGGAACTCAAATAAAATATTTTTGGCAAATGTTAATGTTTAACTTAATCATATTAAACTCTTTTAGTTTATGAAAATTCCAATTAAGCTTTAATTAATTCCAGAAAAATACAAATGGTGAATTTTATTTCAAAAGCTTCAAAAAGGCTCTGAAAATCAGGATGTTACATAGCACCACACAAAACATCATAATCAATATTAGCATAACTGAAAGGTACTCAAACCTAGAATACCCAAAACAAACTCAAACTCACTAATACAACCGTCAATTACTCATCACAAACATGGGGATACCTCCACATGGTCTCTCAACAACAGTTGAATTATCAGGTAAGCTCATTCCTTAGGTTGTATAATTCAGCTTCTGAGAATGGGTTGCTGCCTGATGCATGTGATGTGATTGTACTTAGTAATATGGGTAAGGACCAAGGAGAGGCACATGGAGTCACAAACGTTCTTGGGATGAATATTAGAGGTCACCATGTCACTTTGAGGCCAGGACAACCAAGAATGAAAGCTGGACATGTTTTAAAGTCCAGTTCGGCTTCCGGAGACAGTGTTGACTTCAAACGAGTATAGAAGATGCATACAAAGTCCAATGAGGTGATTTGGACTTGTTAAAAATCTTTTGATGTCCTCATTCCAATGTGTTGGATCGAAATCGGCGACAAAGGGGGTGAATATCGTCCTTTATAAAAAAAATGCCTCCCCTCAAAGTATCCACGAAAAGTCTCTCTCCAATAGCTATTAGAAGTTATGAAAAGAAAACGATCACACTCTAAAGCACACTGGAAACTCAAGAAGAAAATAGCAATTAAAAGTAACACGAGGTACTGGCAGCAAAAGGAGCACTCAGGGAAGGCCGGTCAGACCGCTTGACAAGGGCCGGTCTGACCGCCAGACATGGGCCGGTCAGACCGCCCTGTCGTTGCGGGTCTGACCGGTGGGTCTACTCTGGTCTGACCGCCAGCCATACAGCGGTCAGAGATTTCAGAAAACAGCAAGGGCAGTTTTTCAGACTGCAATTTGAGAACTTCCCTCAACTGAGAAATTTGAGACTTTCTCTTGATCTACTCAGCCTGCACCAGCAAGGAAACACCCAAAATAGCCAAGGAACCTAGAAAAACAAAAGAAACCATTTCTAGAACAAGAATTTAGGTTTGAGACAAAACCCAAAAAGTACAGAGAGCTGCACTAAAACTCAAATTCCACGCCAATCCTTGATTCTTTGAACATGTGTCGGGACCCTGATTTCCAAACCCGAACCCTCTGTGTATTACAAAGACTAGTCCCGCATCAACGCTAGTGCACACGCTAAATGTAAATGATTCATAACCAACTACACATTATTACAATTATAAAGAGTACTGACTGACAGGTCTCATTATTACATTTGAGGTTTCAAGACCTGGCACAATCATAAAACACAATGAAGCAAAATAAATTCAGCGGAGACCCATCAATACGCCACAGGCAATTGACTGGGGAAGCGCGACCTAGTACTCCGGGAATCCTTCGTCGAATCCACAAGCGAAGTAATCGTAGTCTCCCTCTTGAGCTTGGTATTCCTCTGAGTATTATTTTTGAGTGCAGCATGTGAGTACATAAAGTACTCCGCAAGTCTTGAGAAAAATGCAATAGATGCAAGGCTTGACAAAGGAAGGCTATATGGTTCTTTTGCACAAAGCAATATTTTATTTCAATTACTACTAGTTATTTTCGAAGGCATTAATTTAACAAAGTAAATTGATTAACTGAAATTAATAAGCATTTTATAGTGAAGGTTCTATCCACCAATACTAGTTGACAATTCTAACCGATCAAGTTTAAAACTGCGGGTTACATCCACCCACACTGGCTCCATCCGCCAGGACATCCCTCTGAGAGTTCCCTCCACTCTCGGAATACCAAAACTTTTGTTTTTAAAATGAAAACCAAAGATCTACCATGTGAATGCATTCCTTGCCCGCCCTTGACCGTGGGCACGGCTATTCGAATAGTTTTACACTCTGCAGAGGTTGTACAACTTTACCCCCAAGAGAGAAATTATCTTAATAGTCACCACGCTTCCTTTGGCATGAGACCCAGATAAAATATCACAAAGCCTTTACCTCACTCTAGTCTAGCCAGACACCACCCGCTGAGGTTTCACCGCAGAAGGGTTAAATCCACCACCCAAAGCCCTCTGCGCCATATGAGTACAAATAAATCTGCCCTCACCGTGAATAACCAAGAAATCCTGGCACCCACTTTCCATGGTGGCACCTAAACTAGACTATCATAAGTTAATCGCCTAGGTCGTATCCATATAGACTTGGGGTTGTACGGTAATGCTCAGTCTGGACAATCACAAGCGTCGGTCCTTAATCGACTAGGGCGGAACATACACTTTACAAGATCTCGTGCTTGCCGCACCAATCCAAACCAACCATCCGCCCCAGTCTAAACCAACTTTCACATTTTAAAAGAACAGTGGCAACACCAGTCACCACTTATTTCTAAATACAAAGATTATTGCAATGAAACATAATTTCTCATTTCAAGACTACAAAAGAATTAAATAGCATGACTAAGCAGTATACTACCGTTCTAATATTTATCAAAGATTTAATAATAATCTCATTATTGAGACAAAGGTGATCCTAGGGTTACAAGGGTACATGGCATTCAACTTCAAATGAGGGCATAACAAGGATTGGATTAACTAACTTGCTAAAACAAAATTTAAGATTCTACGTAAATAGCGATGCACATAGATTTAAAACAATTAAAATATTTCACAAATATGGGTTCAAAATGATCAAAGGAGACTTGCCTTCTTGTGCACTATTTGGTTCCTCTTGCTGCGTCTCGACAAACTCTTCAGCGACGTCGGGTTCTACGCGCGAAACGACAAAACAAATTGAAATAAAATTAAAATGAACTCCAAAAACTACAAAACAAGAACCAAAAGATAAAGCTCAATTTTAGATGAATTTAGGAAAAATAATCGGGTCAATCGGAGTTCGGATGAAGGAGAACAAGCGATCTAAAGTTTGCCGGGCGAGAAAATGCTGGAAAATAGTAAAAGTTACTGTTCACTCGGGAGCAGCACTTTTGGAGAGAAGGCTAGCGTCGGCGAGAAGAGGCATGGGTGGTGAATCTAACTAGCAAAATGGGTTGCTAGGGATCCAAGGCACACATAGGAAGCGACGGCACGCCAAACGGAGAACGATGACGGCACGGGCGATTACAACGACATGGTTAGGAGAGAGGAATAAAATCCGGGCATAAAACATGGAGAAGTAGGGTAAGCACGGGCTAAAACACGGCTTGGCGAAGCTAGGAAAATTTTCGGCTCAGACAGAAACCCACCGAAGATGACGCAAACGACGTTTGAACGACGTCGGGAAGGAAAAAGCAAAATCTTGATATCTTGGTGCTCGGTGAACGAAATCTAAAACCACTTGGAGGGTAGTTACCTGGGATGGTTTGGCACAATATGACGCGAACGGATTGGGAGAAAACATCACCGGATAGATGGGGACACGAGATGACATTGGCAGCTATGGCGAAGTTCGGAGGCAAAAATTTGTGGAGGCTTTACGGGGAAAAGGAAGTGAGCACGGCGTAGAACGCGATGAGGCAAGTCTAAGAAAAATGACGGCAAGGGCTAAATCTTACCGGAGGCGACGAATCGACGTCGGGAAGCGATCTTGGACTAGATTGGGGAAAACTCGATTCCGGGAGATTGACTGCATCAAAACCAAATTAACTTGGCAAGGAGGTAGATGGCATATGATGGCACAATGTGATGCGAAAAGATCATGGAAAAACTCACCGGATAGCTCGAGACACGACGAGCAAATTCGGGACCGAAGGGCCTCGATGCCGACGGCGTCGTGAGCTTTGAGGGGACTTGCCACGGCTTGGGATGGGTTTAGAGGGGTCAAGGGGTCGTATTTATAGGCTTGGAAGAGGTAGAAACCGGCTCCAATTCGCGAATTTCGGTTTAGAGTCCGTTTTAGAAAATAGAAGATAAAAGGCAAACGGATGAACAAAATGGAAAGATGTCAATTGGGATGGATTCCTTGCGTGATTTGGCACAACTTTCCTTTTGGGAGGACATTGAAATAAGGTTCGGATTGGAAGTTATGAAGAGAGAGGAGAAGGAAGGAAAACGCGCACAGTCTGGATCGATCTGGTTGC
Organism: Dendrocalamus sinicus; assembly: GCA_036346575.1. Classification (NCBI taxonomy): domain Eukaryota; kingdom Viridiplantae; phylum Streptophyta; class Magnoliopsida; order Poales; family Poaceae; genus Dendrocalamus; species Dendrocalamus sinicus. The sequence continues at coordinate 56,556 of JAYEVI010000377.1, read as the reverse complement.
GAGCGCGCTGGGGAAGACGGATGAACAGTACCACGGGGTACTGTTTATTCTCTCCTCTTTCTTTTTTTTGGGAAATTTAAAATTGAGCTCAAACAAACTCCGAAAAATCCAAGAAAATACAGAAAAATTCCTTGTGACCCAAGGAACACAAATAAAATACTTTTGGCAAATGTTAATGTTTAATTTAATCATATTAAATATTTTTATTTAATGAAAATTCCAATTAAGCTTTAATTAATTCTGAAAAAATTCAAATGGTGAATTTTATTTTTAAAAGCTTCAAAAAGGCTCTGAAAATTAGGATGTTACAACATGAAACCTTGAGAATAGCTATTTAATAGCCTCAGGACTCAAGACACCAAGTCTCATGCCATCTCATGAAGGGAAACAAGAAGGGACAAGAAATCTCTAAAAAGAAACCCTAGAAAAGAAAGAACAGAGGAGGCTGAAAACAAAAATCTGAGATTAAAATTGGTTTGCTCTTAGGAGTGACTAGCCAAATAGCCTTGGAGCATCTCCTAGATCACAACAATCCATTTTGCTACTCCTCAGCAAAAAAACAAAGCCAAATCACGAAATCTCGAAATCACAGAGAGCAAAAGCACAAAGAAGAACATAGGAGACAGGAGCATCTCTAATAAAAACATCTCAGATTGATATTGAGGACGAGAGATGAATGATTACATAGAGTATCAACTCAATCCATCCCTACAACCCCATACATGCTTGGATTGAGAGCACAGTTACATGCCTCTCCCGAGAGAAAACTCATGAAGGGGACCAAGCAAGAAGAACACCTCTCGCTCCATCTCACCAACCTCACCAACTAAAGCCTCAAAGCAAAACAACCTTCCCAAAGGCCATTTTGACTAAAAGCAAAACCCTAAAAGCCATGCACTCCACTCTACAAGACATACATGCACATGGACACACCTCTCCTATTTATAGCCTTCGCTTAACGGGTTTCTCCCTTGCTTTACCCGCTAATCAAAGACTCAAACCGCTTCCTCATGCAGCTTTGCGCTTTTACCGAAACGCCCCTCCTGCACCTTCCGGAAGCTTCGCATTCCTTGTCGCCCAAGCCTCGCAACCACCTCGAGTCCTCGCCGTCTTGGCACACCTCGACCGTTCGACCTCGCACCGCCACGCCTAGTCTGGTCATCCGTGCCTCACCACGACTCCGCCTCGACGTCCCGCAGCCATCACGCACAAGAAACACATCACATAGCACCGCTCGACAAATGTAATCACAAATAGCATCAATTAATCATACTCAAGCATAAAATGGCCCAAAAGCTCAACCGGAAGAAGAATACGCCTCAAGTATGCCATCATGGCACAAACGCACAAATCAAGCTCAATCTTTCCAAAATACTCGTCAATTACTCATCACAAACATGGGATCATAACCACATAGTCTCTCACAATGGTTCTGGTCCCATATCAAAACTCAGCCTGAGTACATCATAATCTACAAAACAAATCTAAATCAATTCCAAACCTAGACCATGGACTATGTATCAGTTTGTGCCCAACTGGAGAGTTGTAGTGGGATGTTCCCCCACTCTCACAGACGTGCCCCCACATCTCTAGCATCATAAAAACTGTCAGGGATGCCACCTTTAGGGTTTAGAGATTTTCGTTTAGAAAACATCAGTTGTGTACTTGTGTTGACTAGACCAACTATAGCGAATTTAGGCCTCTATATTGTTCAATGAAACTTCATATTTCATTTGCAAATTTAGATCACGTTTATTTCTTTCTGGCTTGATTCTCGATTGCTTGCAGGAAAGATCATCCATGTTGGGCATGGTTTTATAATGACAAGAGTATGGTGTAGCGATTACAGGACATACTTGGTCATTTCGGTCGAGTAGCCTCGTCGACAAGTGTAGCATCATCACTCTTGTGATAAGGAATAAAATATACCATCTTAAAAAACCTATTCACTACAACAAAAATACTATCCCCCCATCATTGTCATAGGTAATCATAAAACAAAATCCATTAAAATATCCTCCCAAGGAACACTAGAAATAAGAAGAGGCATGTATAAGCCATGTTGATTCAGTCGTGACTTAGCTTTTTGGTATGTAGTGCCTAGCGAAACATTGCACTTGATGTCATGCCTCATCCTTAGCAAATAGAAGTGTTCAGTAAGAATATCCTCCGTCTTTTTTAGGCCAAAGTGCCCCCATTAATCCTCCTACATGTGTTTCCTGTAACAACAAAAGACGAATATAGCTAACTAAAATACATAGCTTGTTAGTTCTAAATAAGAAACCATCATTAAAAACAAATTTATTTTAGCTTTTACCATCTTTACAATTGGATAGGACATCTTTTAATTCATCATCAGAAGCATATAAATCTTTTATTGTCTCTAAGCCCAAAATTCTACAATCAAGTTGAGACAACAAAGTAGACAGAACCAGATTTATTGAATCTTGGTGGATTGAGTCTTAATACTAGTATTGGCAGCTAGAACCTTTACTAGAAAAAGTATGATTGTTTTAGTTATTACACATTAATTTGCTAAATTGATGCTTTGCGAATCTATAAAGGTAATTAAACTAAAAATGATGCTTTGTACAAAAGAACTATATTATTCTTCCTTTGTTAAGCCTTACATATAATTACATTTTTTTTGGACTTGCGAAGTACAATATGTACTCACCTTGTAATGTACAAATCATCTAAGAGGAGTACAAAGACGTAGAAGGAGACTACGACTACTTCACGTGCAGATTCGATGAAGGCATTCTGGAGGTGTAGGTTGTGCTTCCCCAGTTAATTGCCTGTGGCAAATTGATGGGTTATCTTTCGAGTTTATTTTCTTTTGCTCCTGCTTTGAGTTTGTATCTTTAGTGAAGTTTTGTAGCCTCTTTGGTACTAAGTGGCTTTAATGCCAATATTCTGTTATTGCAATAAATTGTTTTTGGTTATGTAATCATTATTGTTTGACTGTGTGCACTAGTTTTGATTTGAGACTAGTGTAGTAATACACAAAAAGTTCATATTCAGAAATCCTATCCCGACAAAGAGCAAGTAAGCAACTAGGTGGGACCTCACAACCTCTGTAGGAGCGTCTACTGGGCATTACCTGTATTGTTGCAGCCACGAATATGGCACTCCGTGGATCCTGTCCAGAACGAGATGACCAAACCGGTGCAACAAACATGCCTTCCAATTGGTTGATCTAGGGATGGAACCACGAAATGACCATGTAGTGGCATGGCGGTATGGTAGGCAACAATCTACAAGGTGATGGTCATCTCTCCTACCGAAAGTGAAGCGTGTGAATCTTCGGCCTCCACCGGTCAACAAGTGCCAATAGAAGCGACGAGTCCAATGAGAACAAGTGCCATGTGCTTATATGCATATATACAGTGCGCACGCATATGCATACATATGTACACATAGATACTACAACTAATCATGCACACTTCGCAATCGACATTATTTTGTATAATCTTTAATCACACATGAGCAATAAATATGTACACGCTAACTTATATACATATCTCCTAAATTGCGATGTGCGACTAATACATCATTAACATGGGTAATTACAAAATACCATCACTACGAACTAAATACATATGCCATCTAAACATGGTTATAGAGCATATTCTATATAACAAAACCATTGTTAAGCTAATGAAAGGTTAATGACATATTAAGCATATTTCTCATAGACGAAATGAAACATACATCTTCATGAAGATCTACACCTAAACCACACTAATTTCAATTGTGAAATCCCTAAATTGCAGCAAAACCATCTCAAAAAACTAATTCAAACTCTCTTCTACTACCTCTTTCACTCTTCTCCCTTGGTTCTTTGTCACTCGACAAGGAAGATACTTAGGTAGACTATTTCGAATGAGCTACCGGAGAGGGAGGCATGCCATTTTTGCGCACGGGGAGGCGTTGCCGATTGACAGGCCCACATGTGCGCACTCGGGTACACGCGGGCAGTGGTCATGTCCATCCGAGACCACAGGAATCACTGAGCATGTTGGGTCACGTTGCGCTGCGTGGTTGGCCACCAAACCACTTGTCGAGGCAGGGCAGCTCGGTAGCTCCTACCGAGCTAGGGGGGATTGTGTCGGACCCAGATTTTTCAATCCAGAATCCCCTGTGATTACTGCACTATTCCCTGGATCAGTAAATAGTGCACACAAGTACATTGCTGTATCAATCATACATCGCATAGAATATAATATTACAGATGAGAGTTTAAATTATACCGCGTCGGGCGAAAGTTTACATAAGGGCCGAATAGGCCAAATGTTTACATTACACAAGGACAGTAGTGGAAGCATAAACAAAGTAAGACCATAATCCACAGGCAAGTTACTGGGTGTAAATGTGAGCATAATATATTACCTAACCCTAGGTAATATAAGTGCACACAACTCCATGGGTCATCTTGTCTAGGACCAAAAATGCAGAAGTCGTCATAGTTTCCATCGTTGTTTCCTCCATCTGCGGTAGGGGTATCTTCATATGCATAATGGTCCTGGTTCCTTGTTTCTGATTTTGACAATGCGAGTGTGAGCACAAATCCACCGTGCTCCGCGAGCCAATACACAAGATGCAATAAATAACGTGTATGGCGTATCAAGGGAAGGCTTGGGTCATTTTATTTGCCAGAAATTGCTTTTAAATATACTACTTAGCAAATTGCCTATGACCTAGCATTTTGAACTAAAGCATAATGTGTGTACAAAAATGCTTTACTAATATGATCCAGATACCATCCACCATTACATGGTCTCTGCACCATATGGTAGACTTTCAGTGTTATAACCGCTCACATTAACACTGGGGTGACACCTAGGACAACACTAATCAGGGCTTTCCACTATCCTCCATTTTTCCCATTCCACCCACAAAGTTTTTAAAATAAAACTATATCTAGTTAAGTTCCCATGTCTGCCCTTGACCGTGGGTACGGCTATTCGAATAGTTTTTGGCTCTGCAGAGTTTGTACACTTTCACCACAAGAGACAATCCGCTCATTGCTCCACACGATTTCTTAGTCATATGGTTGAGTAAATCATCACAGTAACCTTTCAAAATATCTAGCCCCTTTTGTCATCTCACCCAATGGGCTGCTCCCACTTGCAGTGGGTCCTATACGTTGCATGGGATGTTCACCACTGATACTAGCGCATTCGGACTCCACTCTCTACAACGCTAGCAGACTGAGAAACTTCACCCTCCACTCGGTGTCCCTTTAGGCCTCCCCTTGCCCTTACAATATCCACTCCTTTCCACTACCAGTAAGATGAGTCCGGGAGTTTCAATAGATTTACTTAGCCAAGTTGCAATTTATAGACTTGTGGTTGTACTGTTTTACATAGGAGGTCATGACAAGATTCAGTTCTTAGTGGTATCTGGGCGGTTCTACCACAATCCACACACTGTGCTTCCATTGCACCACATACCAGCCCCGGTACCATCCGCCCAGATATTTAAGCAGGTTGGGGTTTTTGGGAGCATAAATTAATCATGTCAAAATATGCAAGTCATTTCCACCACGACTTCCCAAATTAGTTTCTCATGGTTAAAAGTGATGCTTAGGCAATTGGTGACCACGAATATCTAAACAAGACTAAGCATGGTGTATAACTAGGAACATATTTCAAAGTTTTATCATTATAATTTTTGCTAGGGTGACAAGGCTCAAATATTTAAATGTTCCAAAGGACTGTAATACTAACAAGTTAAGTAATTGGGCATGTAACTAGAGGTCATAAAACAGACATAATTGATATATGAAATAACAGCATGCAACTTGATAATTTAAAATGGAAATAATTTTCAAAAAATGTAGGTACAACATGATCAAAGTATTGACTCGCCTTGCTCACAGTGAACTTGGTCTTGATCATCGAAAGCAGCTTCCGCTTTAGCTTCTTCTTCTTAATCCTCGTATGCTATTTTAACGTGCGCGAAAATTCAGATAAAAATCAGCAAATCAACCAAATCCACATAAGAAAATTCAAATGAACTCTAAAATTCATGATCTCGGTTTCATTGGTTAGATTTTGATTTTAGATGAATTTAGAAATTTGTTTCACTCAATTCAGAGTTAAAATGAATTAGTTATGATTATTTGAAGTTCTCTGCGTGAAGAAATTTGAGAAATACTAAAAGTCTGACAGGTGGGACCCATAGCCGATTGTCGGGACGACAACTGTAATACCCTAAAAGTGATTCGAGAGTTAATCGATTAATTGGAGGGAAGAACCATATAGAAAAGAGCTAAATAGGGATTTTTAGAGGGGGAATTTTTGAAAATCCTGGCAACCTGGGCCTGGGCCTTGGCCCAAGAGGTGGCTGGCCAAAAAGGGGGAGGCACCCCTCCCCCAATCCCTAGCCGCCACCCCCTTCTCCCCTCTCCTCTCTTCTTGTGGCCGCCTCCTCCCTGCCCTTGCGCACCCCCTCCAGCAGCTCCTTTGGCTGCCGGTCGAACGGAGGAGGGAGATCAACCGCAGCGAGGTAATTGGATCCGGAGGAAGGGAAGAGGAAGGGAAAAAGGGGAAAGGAGAAGAGGAGGAGTTCGTAGGGCGCTCATCGTAATCTGCATCGGTTCGTCAAGGGTAATCCCTGTTGTTCCCCAATTAGATGCAATTTTTTTACTAGTTGTTGCAATGTCGGTATTCTGGACTGCTTGGACAGATTTCGTTGGACGGCTGTTTTGGGGTAGTTTCGTGGGGATTCAGATCTGGACTTCTCCTAGAGAGTTGTATAGTATGTCGTTGTCTTTCCATGAAGTGCTAGAACGCGTCATTCGGACCTTTGTAGCAGAAGTTATGATTGTTCTAGTAGGACTGTTCTGTAGATTGGGAGTTTTCTGTCAGGTTTCGGTAGATGGGATTGGGCGATTAGAAAACTGGAGAATCAGAGGATCTCCATATTATGAAAGATGTAAATAATTGTCTTAGCTTTCCAGGAAGGTCAAGAAATTACGATTCGGACACTCGGGCTGGATGTTATGGCATTTTTAGTGCTCTGTCCAGAGAACCCGACGTGAAATTGATGTTTTAGAAAATTGGATGGTGCGGGTACAACATGGCCGAATCAGGGAGGCTCACCAACTAGGTTAAGTTAGATAATTTAATTATATTTCCAAAAAGACTAAGAACACCCTATTCGGACTCCTGTACCAATAGATATGAATTTTTGAAGTTGACTGTCCACAGAGCGGGGCAGGATGACCTGTAGGATTTGGGAATTGGAACCAAGTTAGACGAATTTATTAGTTCGTGATTGTTTTTATTTGGGCAAAGGTCCGCTACTATTATCTTAGAAAATATTATAATTATTATTCAGGTGGAGGACGGATCCCAGAGACGGCACCTTCTGCACGTTTCCCGTTTTCTCGCGGTTAAGGCAAGTATAATGATGGTTTAAAATTGATAGTGTGGAATGTCGATGTTTGATCTATAATATGAATATATGTGTTCATGGTTGTGGTAAGGATGTATTGGTGCTGTTTATGGGTGATTGTAATTTACGGTGTTCATGAGTATTTCTGGTGCATAGATAATGTGAATACAAGATTTATTTTATTGAGACATTCACGCATATGTATCATGTTGTTTTATTGAAGTCTTGGTCACGAGATGACTAAGTGCCGAGGTCCCCGTCATGTTGATGACATGATGGGCTAAAAGTCCCCATACTTGTGGAGTATGGGCAATTGGTCCCTGTACTAGGTGGTACAGGCATGGGTGTGCATCGATGGATGCACACTTTGCATTACCGGTAAAATGCAAAAGAGAAAGAGATAAAGAGATTTTTGATCATCTTGCATAGCATGGCTTGTTTATATGGTTGATGGATGGATTTGTGAAGTGATGTTCATAAATGTACTTATTACTATCTATTATATTTGCTGAGTCGTTGGACTCACTCTTGCTGTTGTTGTGTTTATTTTAGGTACCTTTATGAGACCGGCATACATGGGGAAAAGGACAGATTAGTATTATTGCACTTTGCACGATCTATCCACAATGGAAGAGGGGAGAAAATAAAATGCTATCTGCTTGAATTACTTAATTAGAAGATGATTATTGATTGTCGGATTGAAATTGTAATAAGGGATTAGAATTCTTTTATGATGCTTCCGCTCTTTATTTAATTATTATATCTATGAATGCTTTAGTAAACTTAAACCATTTTGCTTAGATTTTATTATATGCTTGATGTCATTCATTTCTTCTATTTATGCTTGTTGCAACCTCTGTCTTGAACTACAATACAGGGGAGGTTTTGCCGAATTTTTGTATGGCGTAGTTAGTTTATCCTTGTTTTATTTCTAGTTTGGTAGCATTCCTGGTCATTGCTTGACTGGGGTGTTACAACAACGTGATCGTAAATCTGACCGTATGGTCGTGAGTTTGACCGCACGGTTGTAAATGACTACGTGGTCGTAACTTCGACTGCGTAGTCGTAAATGACTGCGTGGTCAAGAGTTCGACAGCGTGGTCATGAGCAACTGCGTGATCGTAATTTTGACCGCGTGGTCGTGAATGACTGCATGGTCGTAATTTCGACCGCATGGTCGTAAACGAGTCTGCGCGGTCGTAAACGGCACAGAGTGGTCGTAAACAATTCAGAGCAGTCGAAAATGACACAGAGCGGTCGTAAACGGCACAGAGCGGTCATAAATGGCACAGAGCATTCGTAAACAATACAGAGCAATCATAAACGGCACAGAGTGGTTGTAAATGGCACAGAGTGGTCGTAAACGGCTATGGAGTGGTCGTAAGCGTTTTTGAGCAGTCGTAAATGACACACAGGGGTCGTAAACGGCACGGAGTGGTCGTAAATGACATAGAGCGGTCCTAAACGGCTATGGAGTGATTGTAAGCATTTTTGAGCGGTCGTAAACAACTTTGGGAACGGCCAAGTACTCGCAAACGTGGTCGTAAGGGGTTGTGGCCACGTTGTGAGGAAGCGAACGTGGTCGGAGAATGGTTCAACCACGTTGTGAAGGGGTGAACATGGTCGGAAGGCGCTTTGACCACGTTGTGAAGGTGTGAACGTGGTCGAAGGCGCCGACCACGCCAGAGTGGTCGAAGGGTTTCACCACATTGTGAGTGGTCGGAGGTGCTTCGACCACGTTGTAAGTGGTCAGAGGGTGCTTCGACCACGGTGAACAGTGATCGGTAGAATCAGTGTGTGGTCGTAGGGAGCTACGACTACGGAAATTAAATGTGGTCGAGTGTCCAACCGCATGGTTGTAAGTTCGACCGCGTGGTCAGGAGCGTCTGCGTGGTCGAGAGCTCGATCGCGTTGTCGTGAACGACTACGCGGTCGATAGTTCGACCGCGTGGTCGTAAACGACTGCGCGGTCGTAACTTCGATCGTGTGGTAGTAATTTCGACTGTGTGGTCATAAAGGACTGCACGGTCATAACTTCGACCACATGGTCGTAAATGGCTATTTCACGACCATGTCTCTTTTTCGACCACGGCTGCTATAGTAACTCTTCGACCAAGTGCGGGCGACAGTGAGGCGAACAGGCGGCGGAACAGGGGATCATTGACTACGGCGATTCACAGCACCAGAATTCAATTAATCAAGAGGGAAAGCATCTAGGTGAGCTTGGGAGGTTACCTTGATGGTCAGCTTAGATCGGATGGCGGTGGCAAGCGAGCGACGGCTTAGCTCAGGGATGGCGGTGGCGAGCAGGCGACGTGCGACGGCAGCGGTCGAAGAGGACGCACGGTGCGGGCACAGTTCAGGCGATGGTAGGTCCGACCGAGGACGGGGACGGCGTCGTGATGCTCCGGGGTGCCTCTGTGAAAGGGAATCGAACTCTGGTGGCGCTAACTGGCCGATTGCTCGTCGACCGGTGTTGGAGAAGAAGGAGCCACCGGCGAGAGGCGTAGTGGAGTGGTGCGGTGCGATTGGAAGCCCGGGAGAGGCTTTATAGCCGCGAAAGCGGTGGCGACAAGGGGGCGGTTGGGCGGTCGATGCAATGGCATGGCGGAGGAGTGGCTACAGCGCCTGGACTCGACTTCGGGTCAGAGCATGAGTGACGGGCGACGAGCGCGCAGGCATGGGGATGGAGACGGGAGTGGTAGGGCTGTGCGGGGTAGGCGCGGAGACGACAGGTGCAAGCACACGGCTACAGGGTGGGCGACGCTGAGCTGATGCAGGCGTAGGCGCGGTGACACCCAGAACAGGGGAAGTGACGGGAGCAGGAGCGCACTGCAGCTGGCGGAGGCGGCCGGGCGAGTTGGTGGCGGGTGAAATCGGTGCCCGAACGACGCGACTGCGCGGTCAAAGGGTCGGTCACAGTGGCAGAGCGACGCGATGAAGTGAGGCTGCCGGGCAGTTAGCGGTGACGCAAGCACGGAGCGTGCCTTCGACCGCTAGTCTGAAGGAGGTGCGGTCGTGAAGGTGGGCTGCTGCGGCGGGGTGGGCTGCAGTGGTGAGGCAGAGGGTGGCTTTGGCTGTGGCCGAAGCAACGGGAGGGGAAAAAGGGCCAGTTAGACCTGGCCGAGAACTGGCCCAAAGTTCTTTTTATTATTTTCCATTTCTTTTATGATTTTCCATTAGTTCTAGTTTTTATAATTCATCTTCAATTTGTTGGACCCTCAACCATAAACCAAAGAAAATCCACAAAACTTCCAAATATCGACAAAATATATTTCAAAATAATTCAAAGGCTACACGATTTCCAACTTCGAATTTTCAGGATATTACAGATTGATAGCCCTGCCTGCCGCGCTGTGTGCGGGCCTACCACGCTCGTCCAACATGCATGCTGCACCGCACCCGCTGCTGCTATGCTTGTGCGTGCTGTCGCGGTCGTCCTTTTCTGCTGAGCTAGGGGCGTGGTAGGTGACATGTGTCGTCTGCCGCACCTTCTGAACTTGAGAAGAGGCTATTTTTGCAAAAAAAAATCAAGCTTTTAAGTGCCTTTTTTGAAATTTTTGCTACAGTGATATATGCAAGAGCAGTTCCATTTTTCCTAGCCCCTGCCGAAGAGGTTAAGTGTAGTGCATATTTTATTGGGAAAACCGTTGATTTGCCATGTATTTCATGGAATCACCAACAAAACCCATCAATTCACAGTGCCTTCCAATCCAAGCCTATCTTTTAATGAATGCGCAGACCTCCTGCCATCCATTTAAAAGAACACTACTGCAAGTCCTCATCAAGAAATAGATGACTCGACTCCCACACAATCATGTTCATGCCTCCTGCGGTCCTGCCTCCATGCGAGTCATGTCCCTCGTCTCTCCCCTTTCAAGAAACTACTAAGGAGTACCATAAGTATTAGTACAATTATCATTGTTAGGCGAGTAGACTCTACTTGAACAATTAAGTAGGCCATCTCTAGAGCCGTTGAAGTTGACAAATGTGTTGTATGAAGTGAAATCGACATATAAATCACTCTTCTTTCCATGAGCTAGCACAATACGGTCGGTCGCCCCACTCGTTTGCACTGAGATTTTGGTTTTCGATTTATTTTTTATTATTTCTAATTTTTTTTCTGATTTTTTAGAGTTTTTTGTCGGTTCTTTTTTTCCTGTATTCGTTCGCATTATACATATTGGACTAACCCTTTTTCTATTTTTAAATTTAATTATGCTAAATAAGTCACCATCGATTTACAATATAATTTTAATCAACTATAATAAAAATTCAGTCATAAACCATAAAAAATCAACGTAAGCGAACACCACCTAAGCTAAAGCGACGAGCCATACGTGCGTGCATGCGTGGGCCGTCGCGTCGCGCTCACGAAGACTGATATGTTGATTGTTGAACCTGAACTGAACCTGTGCAACTTTTGGGGTAACACGACATGCAGGCCGCGGCCCTACATCACATGTTGCCTGATCCCTGGTGGATTAAACTAGTTAAGCGACGAACAAATCGCGGGTACGCGCGACGCCAAAAATCCCAACCGCTCCAACCATCGCAATGCCATTCGAGAATTCGAAGTGCGTAGTCAACTAGCCACTGTACTTCCCAAATATTATACTCCTTTGATCTTTTTTAAGTGACCTTTTTTTTTAATTTTTACGGTCTCCCAAACTTAGCTTTGGTGTTATTTTTTAACTGTATTTTATGATATACTAATAAAATTATAATATTATAAAAGCTTTTAACGATAAATATAGTGATACAGTTTTTATATAGTCAAATTAAATAGTTTTAAATATATTATTAATTAAGTTTGACAGGATAGATTCTAGAGTACAACTAAAAAAGAGGGAGTAAGCAATTTTGGTGCAAAATTTCGATCATTACCTACCAGCACTGTTGTGGGGTTGCTCAGCCCCTATGATCATTAAGTTCAGCTACTAGGCTTTGCAACAGGTCCAATAACATAGAGATATATGCATAAATAAATGTACTAATGTACCCTCATCTTTTATAATTATTAATGGGTAAGATAGGAATTTCCTATCATATCTCATTCATATATATATAAACCCCTTAGAGGGGTACGAGATCTTCAGATCCACTCATTTTCACTAACTAGCTCTCTCTTCCGGTTGGCTCTCTAGCTTTCTTAGTCCATACCCTAGGAGAAAAGGGATACCCTGTACCCACTGTTGTGCTCATGCTACAACAGTTAGCACCAACCATGGGGAACACGTAAGAAGTTGCACGAGGAACAACCACTTCCATGAGGGAGATCCATTGGATTTCGACCGACTAAAAGGAAAACGCTACAAAGGTAAGAAGGTAGTATGCATACATGATATTTGGCACTTGTTAGCTTTACCATTTCTGCCAGGCTGCTATTCGATCTAATTTGTGCTTAAATCGCACGGTGGCCTCGTACCCCGACGTACTCTATGGAGTATAAATGAATCCCATGACAGCCTCGCTCCCCGGCATACTCTACGGAGTAAAAAGCGCCGGGAACTTAGTCGTCTTGGATAACTCTACATAGTATAAAATTGCATGGTGGCCTCGTACCACGGTGTACTCTATGGAGTATAAATAAACCGCATGGTGGCCTTGCGCCTCGGCGTACTCTATGGAGTATAAAGTAGCGGGAACTAGCCACCATCTCGGGCAACTCTATGAAGTATAAAAAACCGCACGATGGCTTTAGTCCAGGCGTACTCTATGAAGTATAAAGCGTTGGGAACCTCGTTTGTCTCGGGCAACTCAACGGAGTATAAATAAATCGTGTGGTGCGAGCACTAGCAGAGGTACCCCCTTCCTCAAATGCTGTTGCCACTCTCGGTCGTCTGGGAAGAAAGCGTACGTGCCTGCGCGTGCTTCTCACTAGGGAGTCCTCTGCACTAGTGATAACCCCGGTGAGCCACGCACGCTTCACGCATCCCACTAGGGAGTTCCTCATGCGAACGACAGTTCCACCTCGAATTGTGTCTGACTACCTCGTGGTTGGGACTTCGTCAACACCAGTCTGAACTGTGGGGAACAGAGCGCACATTTCGAGACTTCGTCCCGCCACCAACTTTGTTGACGCCCGTCCAAAGGGTGGGGGATGGAGCGCACGCGCTTCAAGTCTTTGTCCCGCTTCCAACTTCGTTGACCCCCACGACCACGTCATGATCAACGTAGTTATAAGGCATTCTATGACCATGAGGGGGATGGAGTACACGTTTTGAGACTTCATCCAGCTATTGGACTGCCTTGTGGTCGTGACTTCGTCGTTGCCCATTCGACCACCTCGTGGTTGTGACTTTGTCGATGCTAGTCGAAGGGTGGGGGACAGAGCACACGTCTTGAGCCTTTGTCCTGACACCGACTTCGTCGATGCTAGTTCGATTGGTGGGAGACAGAGCTGTGTTTTGAGACTTTGTCCCATTGCTGACTTCGTCGATGCGCGTTTGACCGCCATGTGGTCGTGACTTCGACAGTGCTCGTCCGACCACCTCGTGATCATGACTTTGACGGCGCTCGTCTGACCACCTTGTGTTCGTGACTTCGTCGACGCTCGTCTGACCACCTCGTGATTGTGGCTTCATCGATGCCAATTTGAAGGGTGGGGGATAGAGCGCGTGTTTCGAGACTTCGTCTCATCACTGACTTCATCGACGCTCATCCAAAGAGTGGGGATGGAGCACGTGCGCTTCAAGTCTTCGTCCTATCGCCATCTTCATCGATGCCCACGACCACGTCATGCTTGATGTGCTCATGAGGTATTCTATGACCACCTAGTGGTCATGACTTTGTCAACACCCGTCTAACTGCCTTGGGGTCGTGACTTCATCGATGCCCGTCCGACCGCATCGTGGTCATGACTTCATCGATGCCCGTCTGAGCACCTCATGGTCATAACTTCGTCGATGCTAGTCTGAAGGGTGGGGGATAGAATGCGTATTTTGAGACTTTGTTAACGCCTGTCCGAAGGGGGATGGAGCACGCGCACTTCAAATCTTCGTCCCATTGCCAACTTCATCGATGCCCACAACCATGTTATGATCAACATAGTTGTGAGGCATTCTACAACCACAAGGGGGACAGAGCATGCATTTTGATACTTCGTCCCGCCGTTGACTTCATCGACGCCCGTCCGACCACCTCGTGGTCGTGACTTCGTCGGTGCCCATCTGACCACCCCGTGGGGGGCAAAGCACGTGTCTCTAGCCTTCGTCCCACTGTTGACTTTTTTGACGCCAATTTGAAGGTTGGGGGACGGAGTGCGCATTTTGAGACTTTGTCCTTTCTCTAACTTCATCGACGTCTATCTGACCACCTCATGGTCGTGACTTCATCGACGCCCGTCTGACCACTTTGTGGTCGTGACTGCGTCAATGGTCATCCGACCGCCTCATTGTCGTGACTTCGTTGATGCCCGTCTAACTGCCACCACGTTAGGATCGACATAGTCGTGAGACATTCTACGGCCACCTCACGGCTTTGACTACATCGATGCCTGGCCGACCACCTCGTGGTCGTGACTTCATCATTGGGGGACTTCGTTGACCTCCTCATAGGTGTCTTCTCGGAGGGGCGGCCCTGCCCTCGGCTCCGCCTCTACATGCTACCCGCGTTAGAGGCAGGACCTCGACGGGATGTTCACGGTTTCAGCGTGGGACCTTTTCTTTTAATCTAAGTTATTATAATTTGGATCCACTAAATGAATGGTTAAATGTTTTCTTTAAACAATAACATCCAATTGTTACTATAGATCAACTTAGTTTGGGTCCACCAGATTAAAGGCAAGATATTTTACTTTTTGTGAGAATTTCTAACAGATTTCGCTTTTTTCTTAGAAGTTCTAAAGACCTATCATGAGCTTTTAATATATAGATGTGGTTCATTTTTGAAAGTTTTGTGTATTTCAGGACAGTTACTATACATAGGATATCCCAGCCAAAAACGTAGTATACATAGGACAGGATGAGCCATTAATTTAGTCAGGTTGAGTACGCAAAATGCAAATAATGTAGTGTTCAAACAAGTCATGCGCGGATAGTGAACAGATAGACAGCTACATTTTTTGTTCAGATTGGCAATTTGACAATTTCTGTTATGCTGGAGATGAAGAAAATGAAGAGAGGAGTTGGAAGTAAGGGTAAAATGGTCTGTTTATCCTCTTAGTGGTAATCAACCTGGTTTGACTTGGCGGAAGAGGCAAAAAGTCGTCTAATGGGCTAGTGGCAAAAGAGAGGAGAGAAGTGCAACATTTTAGTGGCTGAAGATAGAATATGGTCCTTCTCAGTGGCAAAACGAAAATTTCAAAAAAATCACTCTTAACAACAGGCTTCAGACTAGCGTTAAATTTTCTAGAAGAAACTGGACAAGAGATGAAACTAGTGCCTTTTGCTCTGAAAAACTATGTAATCATCTTTCTTTTCGTTTTTGAAATGAAATATACTCATCATCTTGATTTCATAGTCGCAAATTAGAGCTGTATGGTGTGCTCACTGCTGTGACATACATGGAGGAGAGGAACTTGGCTTCAAAATGCTTTTATCGTTATGTTATGAGATCTTTGTCTGTTAACCTGATAGTTCAGTCATGCATGGGTAGTTGATATTATGCTTTCTTTTTCTTTTTTGTGTGAGTACGTTTTGTGGAGGTATATATTTGTACGTCTTTCATAAAAACAGAACTTAAAAAAAAGAAACGTGTTCCGGTCATTAACGTACTACATTGTATCTTAGCCCCGTAACTGCCTTAAAAAACTGTATTCTACGAGCTCCATAGTCATTTCTGTTGTATATTCGCGGTCGACCGACAAACTAACCTCTCAACTCACAAACAATAATTAAACAGTAGATAAGAACATAGGATGTAGCCCATTCTTTTCGTCTTTTCAGTCAGCTTTTGGTTTCGGTTTCTTTCAGCAATCACTATTAATTAGATTAGTAAGCCGCAGCCTAAAAGAACAAACCCATAGTTTCAGCCTTCTCTTTTTATTGATCTTTCTACCTGTAGATTTATGTGTTCAGTGTGATTAATGACGCTATTGCATCAAGGCTAACTTATTTTCAGTGAAAAGTACTATAAGTTATGTCTTGATGATGAGAAAGGAATAATCTTGGTTTTTGTGGATCCCCGATTGTGTTTTATGGATGGCAAAACTTTTTGGATGAAGATTGGACCTTGTGCTTAGAATTGATCTAAGGAGTCGAGTTTGGATAATTTAGATGATTGATTATTATTTTGCTTTGACTATACTATTAAGGGGGTTCAAGGGGATAGGATGGGGTAGCTAGGTGTGATGCACACTAGGTCCTATATAGCTCGTATTCTAGTTAGAGAATGCCCATGATCAAGTTTTATTTGAGAAAACTTCAAAGTTTGGATTAAATTTGAGCTAAGTTTGAACAATCAACAGATTAGGCAAAGCATAGGGACAAAGCAGTGCTCCAGAGAGTGTTTTTACTATTCTCCTAAGTTTTTTCTACAGAAGCAGATAATCTGAGTCAGGCAGAGCATTGAGGTGGATCATTGCTCTAGAGAGTTCCCTTACTGTGCTCTTGAATATTTCTGCAAAGGCGAATAATCAAGGTCAAGGCGGCTATTGGTCTAGAGCATTTATCCAAAGAGTTCTATGTTTTGGAAAAGTTTGAGGTGAATAATCCAGATCCGCATGGAGTATTGAAGAGGATCATCAGAACAGAAGGTTTGCAAGTCGATCTACATGCGAGGTAGATGATCTGGGTCGAGCTAGACTATTAAGGTGGATCATTGGTCAAAAGGATTCAAAGGATAATTGTTGTGGTTACAGACCAAATAGAGAGAGAGATGGTAGTGGAGAGGTGGGAGTGTTCTGCCTCTTCCTCCCCCTCATCCTGATATATATATTCATATGGAGTATGCTTTACAATTATGCCCTTACATCCGCACATCCCGTTAGGGGCACTTATGTCATTACACATGTTACTCTGTTCTTATAACCACCTAACAGACTCTTGGGCTTAGGTGGGGCCACCCCTACAACAGGAGTCTCTCATGGTGAAGGGCTTCATAGGCCGGCCATGTCGCCGAGTCCTTTGGCCCTCCGTCCCTCGCGCCTGTGAATTTCTCCAAGCTTGTGGTTGGGGAGCCCGAGGTCCGGGATGGAAGGTGATGTCGGGCATGCCGAGCCGGCACCTTATCGGAAATAGATGGGCGCGTGCTCCGTCCCCTATGCTTCGAACGGGTGGCAGCGGGGGCTGGCGCCTTGTTGAAGTAGACGCGCGCGCTCCATCTCCTACCCTTCGAACGGGTGGCAGCGGGGCTGGCGCCCTTGTCGACGTAGAGGTACGCGCGCTCCGGCCCCCTACCTTTCGAATCGGGTGGCGCGAGGTGGCGCTTGTCGGCGCCGAGGCGCGCGCGCCCGCTCCTACCCTTCAACCGGTGGCGGTGGAGCCGGCGCCTTGTCGGCGAGGCGCGCGCTCGCCCCCGCCTTCGACCGGTGGCGCTGAGCCGCGCCCTTGTTGGCGAGGCGCGCGCGCTCCGTCCCTACCCTTCGACCGGGTGGCGCTGAGCCGCGCCTTGTCGGCGAGGCGCGAGCGCCACGCCCCCGCCCTTCGAACGGGTGGCGCGAGGCCGGCGCCTAAGTCGGCCGAGGCGCGCGCGCTCCGTCCCCACCCTTCGACCGGTGGCGCTGAGCCGCGCCTTGTCGGCGTGAGCGCGCGCCTCGTCCCCTACCCTTCGAGCGGGTGGCGGCGAGGTGGCGCCTGTCGGCCGAGGCGCGCGCCGTCACCTACCCTTCGACCGGGTGGCGGTGGAGCCGGCGCGCCTTGTCGGCGAGAAGCGCGCGAGCTCCCTCCCTACCCTTCGAGTGGGTGGCGCGAGGCCGGCGCCTAAGTCGAATCGAGGCGCACGCGCTCCGTCCCCTACCTTCGACCGGTAGCAGTGAGCCGGGTTCCAAAATGGCGCGCGCGCGCCCGCCCCTACCTTCGAACGGTGATAGCGGGATCGGCGCCTAGTTCGGCAGACACGCGCGCTCCGTCCCTCGCCCTTCGACCGGGTGGCGGCGGGGGGCGCTTGTTGAAGTAGACGCGCCGCGCCCGCCCCTACCCTTCGAACGGGTGGCAGCGGGGCTGGCGCCCTTGTCGACGTAGAGGTACACGCGCTCCGTCCCCTACCCTTTGAATCGGGTGGTAGCGGAGGCCGGTGCCTAAGTCGGCCGCCGCGCGCGCGCTCGCCCCCTACCCGCCGAACGGGTGGCGCCGAGGTCGGCGCCTAGTTCCAACTAGACGCGCGCCCGCCCCGCCCTTCGAACGGGTGGCGCTGAGGCGGGCGCCTAAGTCGGCCGCGCGCGCGCCGTCCCCTACCTTCGACCGGTGGCGCGGAGCCGGCGCCCTTGTCGGCGAGAGGCGCGCGCTCCGCCCCTACCCTTCGAGCGGTGGCGCGAGGTCGGCGCCTAAGTCGGCCGAGCGCGCGCGCGCCCGTCCCTACCCTTCGACCGGGTGGCAGTGGAGCTGGCGCCTAGTTGAAGTAGACGCGCGCGCTCCGCCCCTACCGCCGAACGGTGGCCGCGAGGCCGGCGCCTGGTTCGGCGTAGGCACGCGCGCTCCGCCCCTACCCTTCGAACGGGTGGCAGCGGGGCTGGCGCCTAGTTCGAAGTAGACGCGCGCGCGCTCCGTCCCCTACCCTTCAAATCGGGTGGCAGCAGAGGCTGGCGCCTAAGTCGAAGCCGAGGCACGCGCGCTCCGTCCCCTACCCTTCGACCGGGTGGCAGCGGAGTTGGCGCCTAGCTCGAAGTAGACGCGCGCGCGCTCCGTCCCCTACCCTTCGAACGGGTGGCAGCGGGGCTGGCGCCTAGTTCGAAGTAGGCGCGTGCGCTTGCTGGAGCCGGAGGCGGAATTGGAGTTTGTCCCTTTCGACCTGGTAGTGCGCCTGTAATGGCGGCTAGGACCGTACGGACGCCTAGCCTGCCAAAAGGCGGGTTGTTGCGTCGTGCAGTGTCCTTTCACGTGGTTAGGGCACGCGGCAGCTTGTAACTGGAGCACCGCGGTGGGTCAGGGATTACGTGGCCGTGACCGCTTGCGTTGGCGGTCCTTGGTTCTGCGGTCGCGTGTAGCGTGTATTGCCACGACGCCTCGTCTTCGGTTACGGGGAATCGTGCGGGGCGGACCTTTGCACCGCTGCGGTTTTATCTAGCACGCGGATCGTTGTGACGCTTCAGTAGCGGCGGTATGGGCGAGGTGGCTTGAAATAGCCCCCCGTAACAGCGTCCCCGCACCTTTACGCCCTCTTTCCTTTCTGCTCCGCCCTCTACACTTTCGCGATATTTTCACCGCTTCAATCCCTCTGTGGGAAGCGATGGCCTCGGTGTAAGCGCGCCGCGGTTGGTGGCTCGCCTTCGCGGCGGCCGTCGCCGCTGGTGTTGAAGTACTCGCGAGCGAAGCGACCGGCGGCGGCGCGCATGTGGTGGTCGCGACGGATAAGGAAGGCTCGTTCTCCGGCGAGTTGGGCCTTCGCCAGACCGAGAAGGCCATCCAATGATCGCTGCGTGAGGGGAAGCTTCCGATCGCCAGCGGTACGATCGCCCGCCCGACGAGACCGAGCCGCACCGAGCCGTCCCGAGGCGATCGTCTTCGCCGCCTTCTTGATGCGGGCTCCGCATCCGCGGCGGCTATTGTGGGCGACGTGTTACGGACCTTGATTTGGACCGAGCGCGCAATGACTCGAACGCCGTGGCCGCTTGCCGTATATAGTTGGGCTTTGCGTTCGGAGCGCGTCTTGGCCCAGCTCTTCTTTGTTTGCGATTCACACACGAGGCACGGTTCCACCCCAAAGATCGAAGGGCAGACACTGTCGAATTTTGGCAGTGTTAGCTTCATTCTTCGGTTGTCCTGCACCGAGCTTTTCCCCGCGAATTCGACTCGCGGGAAGTGGGAGTCCCAATGGATGAAGCGGTGGTTCTACCACCGTGTAGAGAGCGGGAGCGGCCTCGAGTGCACGGGCCGACCGATCGCATTCAAGACTTCGCCCCACGGACATCGACGCATTTAAGACAGCGAATGGCCCGGCGACTCGTGGGCTTGGCGCCCGCTTCAACATGCGCGACCTGTTGAAGAGTTCGTGATGCGGGCGTGGCGCCGCTATGCGGCGGTGGCGCCTCACCGTTGAGAGTCGTCGAGACGACAACGTTAAGCCGTCGGTCTGCGTACTATCGGCGCCCTCCAACCCTCGTAAGTGCCTACCGCCTCGCCCATCGTTCGCGTGTAGCGTGATGCGTATTCACCCCCTTTTCTTCTCGCTTTAATTTAGAGATTAGCTTGATGACGCGAGCGGCTTCGCGCGTGTTCCTCGGGCCGATACCGGCGAGGAGCACGGCGCTCGTCTACCATCGCGCGGCGAGGCCGGGTGGATAAACCGCGTGTGCGGGCCACAGGCCTTGCCGTGCCGGACCGCCTTGTCCGCTTCGCAACCTCAAGACGCCGGTCTGGCGAGGACGGCGCGCCGCTCGCAAGAGGGGCCGAGGCGGGCGTCTGTCGTTCTTGGCATCGCAGCCGCGCCTGCCATTGCCACCGGCGCGGCCGACGCAGAGTCGGATTCGGCGAGATATGCCGACTCAGGCTTAGAGGTCGGGACACGGGGCGGCGTCTTCGAGGTGTCCTGACGACGGGCTCACGACAGCCTGCCAGAGGGAGGAAGTCTCGTCGCCCCTTGTGTTTGTCGAGATGGGATCCGAGCCGGCCGACAATGCTGAAGTAGAGCCTCTGGTTGTGACGGCTACGACATCGGGGGTGCAACCTTTGGTGACAACCGTCTCGACGCCGGAGGCGCAGCCTTCGGCCGTGGCCGCCGCGACGCCGGAGGGGCAACCTTCGGTCGTGGTCGCCACGGTGCCGGGGGCGCAGCCTCCGGTTGTGGCGGCTACGACGTCGGAGGTGCAACCTTCGGTGACGACCGTCTTGACGCCGGAGGCGCAGCCTCCGGCCTCCTCTTCGAGGCTTTTGCCCCCAGGTGTTGCAGCCGCGGGGTCTATTCCCGCAGCGGCTGCTGGGACGGGGGCGCTGCCCCCCATTCCGGCCAAACGGCCATGCCTGCGGCCGTGGCTCCACCAGACGTCAAGGGGGTTCACTATGGTGACGAGCGTCGGGAGTTTGTGGGACTCCGACACCCATTCCGAGTTCCCTACGGCGCGTGCTCCTCCTGCGCCCCGGGCCACGCCGCCCATCTTGCCGGAGCGATCTGCGGTGGCGGCAAACGCGGAAGCCTTTGTTCCTTGCGGAACCGTACCTCCAAAAGGGCTTGCGCTACTTTTCCCGTTCCTGGGACTAGGGGGAGGGCTCCCAAATTCCTCCGGCTGCCACCGAGGGTAAATTGGCATGGGTTATCCTGGAATGTTTTGTTGCTCCTTGTAGTGTGCTCACGCGCACTTTTGCCTGCAACGTCGCTTATCCCGGAGGAGGAGCCTTTGCCGGAACGCGAGGGTTCCAGCGCTGTTGGCACGAGCGTTCCGCGCTCCAGCCCCGCGGACTTCGTCCCCTCGCCGGAGACGCTGAGGGCATGGCATGGCATTGTGGATGACGCAGCTGCCAGCGTCAGGCAGCAGGCGCTACCCACGTACGGAGTGGACCGTCTGAGGGACGGCTTCGAGGTGTCAGGGGTGCGGGTAAGTATGTAGTTACATGACAACACCCGGCCATGCTGCGCTTGCTGAATCGCTTTTGCCCTCTGACTGCACTCGGGCCGACAGCCTGCGCAGACTTACTTATGTTCATGCACAAAGGGCGCTAGAAGATAGGCTGCAGGCCGCCGAGGAGCACTTGCACGAGGCCGCTGGGGTTCGGTCCGCCCAGGATGCCCGAATCCGCTAGCTTGAGGCGGAGTGCGCCGAGGCGAAGGCGCACGCCGAGGGGGCTGCCGCGTCGGCGCGGGAGTCGGCCACCGAGGCGGCGGGATAAAGTTCGCGCGAGCGGGACGGCCTTCCGCAGCAAGTCGCCTTCTTTGGAGAAGGAAAAGGGCGAGCTTGCCTCGACTCAGCAGAGCGCAACCGGCGCTTAGCGAGGCTTCGGTCATTGCGTGATGCCCCGCAACGCTGGAAGTCCACCTCCAAAGACTTGTGGCTAAAGTGCGGACCACGCCGCCCGAGGAGTTACCGGGCCCTTCGCTGATCCATGATGCCGCCGACGCTGCGCTGGGCTGCGATGAACTTTGGCGACCATCGTGCCTATGTGGCGCCGTGCTCGTGTGCGCCCTCCTTCGCACCGTGGTTGCATGCACATCGCCGAGCCGAGAACCTCACCGAGATGATTCGGGGGCCGAGTGATGTCCGTGAAGTCCGTGCCGTTCGCGCCTCACAAATTCTTCTACGAGCGGATCTGGGACTACGCCGGGATAGCCGCCGCGCAGGTCGAGCTTCTGAAGTCCCTTCATGGGGAGGGGAGCCTCGGCCGATTTTTGGACGAAGTCCCACGGCGCGACGAGGGTGGCGCTGAGGCCTCCAAGATGCCAAGGCTCACAAAGCGGTGCCAACGTGGCTAGGTGTGGGCGTGCGTTGTAACGTCTGCGCCTTAATTGAATGAATAAAGTGCATGCTTGCTTCACGAACTGACTACTTGCCTTCATCCCGGGCAGCTTCCTTGTCAGGCGCATCGCCGCGTCGCCTTGCGACCGCCGGCGCGCTTCGGCGGCAAAGGGCCGAGGAGTCGTTGAACTTTGGGCAGGTGACCTTCTTCGGGCGAGGCCCCAGCTTTAGCGTGTGTTAAGGACGAGCCCGCGGGATAGCGGCTTAGAACGGCGAGGATGTTGCCGGACCTTTGTACTTGTGTGATTTTTCTGGTATGTAGATTTGCTGGCATTTTAGGATATGCGCCGTGTGTTGATGCCACTTCGGGTTCACCGGTACGCCACACGCTGCGCGGGGATGGGATCTCCGCGCTCGAAGCGCACCGTTGGCGAAGTAGTTGCGCGAGGGTTCCCTATAACGGCGCTTGCGGGGGTGGTCCTTGGCGCTTCACCTCTTTATAGTCCGTAGACTGGCGTGTGCGGAGGCGGACCTCGGCACTTCGCCTTTTTATAGTCCATAGACTGGCGGGTGCGGAGGCGGACCTCGACGCTTCGCCTTTTTATAGTCCGTAGACTGGCGAGTGCGGAGGCGGACCTCGGCACTTTGCCTTTTTATAGTCCGTAGACTGGCGGGTGCGGAGACGGACCTCGACGCTTCGCCTTTTTATAGTCCGTAGACTGGCGGGTGCGGAGGCGGACCTTGACGCTTCGCCTTTTTATAGGCCGTAGATTGTCACGGGCGGGGGTGGAAGTGCGCGCACGTTCCGTTCCTCTTGTTCCTCATGGTGGGGTAGCCTGCGCGTCTTGTCTTCGCACGCGCTGCGCGCCACCGCGCAAAGACGCGAGGGTGAGCCCCGCTCCGCTGCGATTAATACTCGTGTCCACCCGCGTCGCGAAACGCGTGGGGGGCCTCTGTACTTTTATCTATACTCCGCAGAGTATGAACAGGGACGAGGTCCCTGGCATGCGCGGAGTTCGCGTCTTGTTTAGACTCCGTAGAGTGCGCAGAGAGAACATCCGCGTCTTATTTATACTCCGCAGAGTATGCACAGGGATGAGGTCCCTGGCATGCGCGGAGTTCGCGTCTTGTTTAGACTCCGTAGAGTGCGCAGGGAGAACATCCGCGTCTTATTTATACTCCGCGTACGCGTGAGGGCGCCCTCACACGTCTTTGTTTATACTGTGCCCGTCACCTTTGGCTACGGCGAGTGCACACGTGAACGCGCGACTTGATTTATACTCACCCGCACTTCTAGCTACGGCGAGTGCACACGCGAACGCGTCGCCTTAGGTTTATACTCAGCCGTCACCTTTGGCTACGGCGAGTGCACACGCGAACATGCGACTTGATTTATACTCACCCGCACTCAGCTACGGCGAGTGCACACGCGAACGCGTCGTCTTAGGTTTATACTCGGGCCCGCTACCTTTGGCTACGGCGAGTGCACACGCGAACGCGCGACTTCGATTTATACTCGATCCGCACTGCCACGGCGAGTGCACACGCGAACGTGCATCTTAGGTTTATACTCGGGCCCGTCACCTTTGGCTATGCGAGTGCACACGCGAACGCATTTACTTATACTCGATACTCACCCGCACTGCTCTGGCGAGTGCACACGCGAACGCGCGTCTTAGGTTTATACTCGTGCCCGTCACCTTTGGCTACGGCGAGTGCACACGCGAACGCGACTTCGATTTATACTCGATCCGCACCCAGCTACGGCGTGCACACGCGAACGCGCGCCTTAGGTTTATATCGCGAACGCGCGCGCCTGGCGAGCTTGCGCCGCCTACGCCGCGTATTTGCGCGTGATGAAGAAAGATTGGCGGCAGACGGCGATCTTCATTACATCCCGCTTTGCGCGGGTAAGCAATTACAAGGGGTGGATATACTAACCGCTTGTCCTTGGTGCGCCGGCCTCTAGTCGCTAGACATCTGCAGGCCCGCCAAGGCGCCTCGAATGGCCCGCGGACCCCGCGGCTGCGGCGCCAACTCTAAGAGCGCCGTTGGGCCGCGACGGATACCGTACTGGCTCGATGCGCCGCCATATCCCGATCGCCTCGGACGGTGATGATGGTCCGGGACCGGATCTTCTTGCACGATAGCCGTGATGTGGTACCGCCGAAGGAGTTGAGGATTGGGCGCCCTAGTATGGCGTTGTAGGGGTGCGGAGGTCGACCACGCCGAAGGTGGCATCTTCGCCCGCACATTGTCATCTTGGCCGAACGAGACTTGAAGACATATTTGGCCTAGCGCCCGCAGGGCTGTCCCCAAGCCCTACAAAGGATTCCCGAGGCCCTAGGTGGCCGAGGGATCCCCATCTGGTCGAAGGCCACCGCAAACAATACATTCGCGAGCTACCGCCCACCAAGGCACGCCCACGCCGCATCCCGCGATGGTGACCCGGATGACCAGGGGGTCACGATGAGAAAGTCCACGCCATGGCGCTGCCGGTGTGAATGTAACCGTCTGCGCGCCCGGTCCGCGGTGCTTGCGCTGGGTATGCCGCCACGTGATGTAGCCTTCGCGCGTAGGCCTTCTGCTGCCGTGCTGAGGCGAATTCCAGCGCAGAGCCTCCGGATATGACGTTAATGACCCTGCGGTGGGTTGCCTCCGGGGCCTGCAGCGACAGGAGGCCCTCCCAAGGCTGCTGCACGTGAGCTTGGATCCGTAGGGGGCCTTCCTGAGGCTGCATCCCTTGCACCTGTACCTGCGTGGGGGCCTCGTACGGAAACTGGACGTGGGCCACCGCAGGCGGACGCGTCTCGGGTTCTCGCCCCTAGCGACGCTTTGGCGGGCGCGCGATGGAGACACACGAGCGTGTGTCGTGGTGCCTCGGCCGTGGACTTCGCACCACGCCCCGGTGCTAGTCGTCGAATTTCCACGGCTCTTATCATCGCGCCGCGCCACGCCGCGTCCTCGACCTCGACGCCCCGACCGCCACGACCGGTAGCGCTTTCTTGAGCGCCGATGTCGAGGACGAACCGACCTCGGCGCGACCTGCCGCCCGCGCTTAGGCCCATTGGATGACTCCTTGTGCGGGCTTCGCGCGTTGGCGCGTCTTTAGACGACTCGGCTGCGTTGCCTCGAGGCCGCCCCCATGATGGATCTTCGGTTTTGTCGAGCCACCGATTGGCGTCCGGAGTCATCTCCTCGCCGCGAGCGTCTTCTTCGCCGGCGTACACCTCCATTTTGTCGAAGAGCCGCCACCGCCTTGATTGGCTTCGCGCATTGTACTCGGCCATCGGGCCTGCGAAGGCCCCAGATGGCTGCATTAACGACGGTGGTTTCATTAACGCGTCTTTCACTTGGCATCGAATCTTAGCGGCGCTTAAGTAGTCCCGAGCTTCTCAGGGATTTTGCTTCACCGCGAAGAGTTGGTCCGTCGACTCGCTCGACATAGTTTCCTTGGAAGTTGTTGTGAAGGCGGTCGCGAGCTGCTCCCACGCGTAGATGGAGCTCGGCTCTATGGTAAAGAACCAAGAGAGCGCCACTCCTTGCGCGCAGGGGGAGTCCTTCCTTCGTGGTGTCGTCTGCCGCGCCTCGATCGCGGTTTAGACACGCCGCACGAACTCGCGGGGTCCGTGTCGCCTTTATGCGGTCGATGACGCTAGGAAACTTGAAGTCTTCGGCCATGCCACTGCTGCGAGCCCGCGGCGGGGACTCGGATCTGGCGCGCCGCCGCGCGCGCGGCTAGACGTGGGGCGCGATCGTCCGCCTCTCGGCGTGGGCTCGGCGCGATGCGGCGCGACTGCGACTCGAGCCTCTTGCATATCTCGGACGGCTCCACGAAGGTCCCTAGTTCCCGCCGAACGCGTTGAGGGTCGCTAGTAGGGCGCTTTCCACCGCGAGGCTTTGTGGGCCGCCGAACACCTAGCGGACGGTCGGTGCAGGACCATCGCCTCACGATCTCTAGATCCGCGGATGCTTCATTGCGGCTACCCCGGCCGCTCGATCGCTGCGCCGCGAGGGTGGCGGTGTCGTTGCGATGCAGCGCGACGGGTTGGATGTCGTTGTGCGGCCGGCGGTTTGATCGTTGTGGCGCCGACGCCGCGACCATTATGCCTCGCGTCGCCGCCTCCTTCGACGGCCGATGCCGGCCCCGGTATTCACGTGCCGCCCGACCAGCCGTCTTCCTTCCGTCGCCGCCGCCGATGAAGCTTTTTCGGTGCCATCCTTCTTCTTGGTCTTGAGCTTGTCCTTGTCCTCCCACGGACGGCGCCAAGCTATTGTGGTTACTGAGCACCAAACAGAGAGAGATGGTAGTGGAGAGGTGGGAGTGTTCTGCCTCTTTCTCCCCCTCATCCTGATATATATATATTCATATGGAGTATGCTTTTACAATTATGCCCTTACATCCGCACATCCCCGTTAGGGGCACTTATGTCATTACACATGTTACTCTAGTTCTTATAACCTCCTAACAGGCCTGCTGGGCTTAGGTGGGGGCCACCCCTACAACAACAATGTTTGTACTATGTGGATTATATGGGCTAGGCGGATGATCCAGGTGAGCTGGATAATCCGAGGTGGGCCGAATGAACCAGGTATGTGCAACGTTTGAAAAAAGTAACCTTTGGACCTCTGAAAAAATAAACTAAGATGGATGATCTAGGTAGAGATGGATAATCCGGTTGTGCTATAACTTTTTAGAAAATATGTCAAAACGACTAGTTTTTGAATGGAGAGTCCATTTAAGGAGGCTTATTCTAGCACTCTTGCAACTCCTAAGCTACTACAAACCTAGAGGGGAGGGGTCATTCACAAACTTTGATTGAAGATTGAGAGAGAGAGAGAGTGTGTGTGTGTGTGTGTGAGAGAGAGAGAGAGTAGGTAGGCCTAGCATGTGCATCATTCTTAAGTTGCTTGTTCTTGTTAGTTTCAAGTAACCGTTTTGAGCTTGTTACTCTTGGAGATTTGCGTCTCCTAGATTGTTTGGAGGCATTGGCTCTGTGACCTTCCTCGGAGGTGCTTGTGAGAGGTACTAAGACTTGTGAAGGTTCAAAGTCCACCTATCTGGAGCGAAGAAGGACTAGTATGAGTTGACGTATTGATTCCTTGTGTTGTTTCAAGTCAAATCAAAATTCCTGTGAGAGTGCTCCAACGAAGAGTGTGAGAGACCACGAATCTCCGAGACATCGGTAAAATTTGGTTGTGTTTCTTGTCTTTTTGTATTTTTGCATTTACTTTCAGGTCTTTCAATTTCTAGATCACTAGACTTGTGTAGAATTAAAACTTATGTTGCAAAACTTCACTAGACTTGTGTAGTAGTTAGGCAACAGTAAAAACCTTATGCACTTAGGTTAAACTAGAAAAAATTAAGTTTTTAATTTGGCTATAAGTTAAAAAGAATCCCAATTCACTTGTTTTGGACATCCGATCCACTTTACTAATGCTTTTTTACCATGATTTCTTCACAGGACGTGTACATAGCATGAAAATATTGTATGCAAAATTTTGGTTTTTAATTGCAAAGTACGGACACTCGGTTGTTATAAAAAAATGGTTAGATAGACTTATAAGGTCTACGAATTTTTTAAGACAATTCTAAGGCCTAGGCTAATCAATAAGAGGACAATCCCAAGCCCACTGTTGGGCCATATTGTCCCAGGACAACACAAACACAGCAAGCCTGCAGGCCTGGTTCAGCTTGGACGATGGCAACAATTGGAGGAATCTGAAATCCAAAACAAGGTGGAGTCTCAATTATGTTAAACCTATTATTCTTCTTAGAGCAACTCCAGCGGGGCCTACTTAAGCCTCATCCTACTTTTGAGGGTCGATGGGCAAAACTCACTCAGTGGGGCCCTACTTGAGCCCTCAAAGTAGGGGCCTCAAATCTCCCCTCGAGCCCTTATTCGGGAGTGCGAGGAGCCCCTACTTTGAAGGCTCAAGTAGGGGCCCTGCTGAGTGAGTTTTTATCCTTGCCCTCAAAAGTAGGGGCTCCTCCGCACTCCCAGAGTGGGTCATATGTGTCATCCCCTCTAAGAATGAATTTGAGAGTCCTGTTTTGAGGGCTTCTGCTGGAGTGCAGCCCAAAAAACAGAGCTCTCAATAAAAAGTAGGGGCCCTGTTTTGAGAGCTACTGCTGGAGTTGCTCTTAGTATTGACAATCATGAGAAATTTCTATGTATAATTTCTACGAAAAAATCAAAAGACCAGGTGAAATTTCTGGTTCTTTTTGCTGACATCACAAGTTGTGCCTCACAATTTGTTCGCCAAATTTCAATACTGCCAAAGAGAGAGCAAAAGCCACGATAAATTTGCATTTTCGTAAGTACAAGAACCTAGAATTCTACATATATGTATAGAGCGCAAATAGAAAAATACATTCGTACAGCTCACAGTGAATAAAACAGAAAAAAATAACTCATATACCTAGCACACATTATACTTTCCAGCACGAGCAAGAAAAAAAAACTATCATTTACTACTTATGGTTGGTTTTTGGAAGATGACCAAGTGCTTGGATCTTTCCGAGAGTACTTCAAAGGTGGAGGGGATGGGGCCGAAGGGCTTGGAGTCGGAGGGAAGAAAGGAAATGGCGGGAAAGGCCAAGGAAAAGACGGCGGTGGAGGTGGTGGAGGAGGCGGCGGCGGCGGCGGCGGTGAATACCATGATCGTAGTGGCGGCAAATGCGGAAAAGGAGGTAGGTGTGGAAGTGGTGGCAAAGGAATGGGAATGCAGGCGGCGGCGGCGGCGGAGATGGCCTCGAAAAGATTGGTGGCAGATGAGGAAATGGCCATGATGGTGGTGGTTGGGCCGCCGGTGGTGTCCATGGCCAGCGTGGCAACGGGAAAGGAACGCCGGTGGTGGCGGTGACGGTGGTGTGAAGAACGGCATTGGTGGCAACGGTGGCAGCGGAACGGGAACGCCGGCGGTGGCGGCGTGAAGAACGGTATGGGTGGGAACCACGGACGAGGCGTGCAGAACGGGATGGGCGGCCACGGCCACGGCGGGCAGTAGAACAGCGAGGTGTTCAGCGCCGCGGGCAGCGACGACGGCATGCCGTCGCACTGGCCGGCGGCCTTCTTGCCCGGGCGGTAGTAGAGGGAGTTGAGGTTGTAGAGGCACTCGTTGGACGCCGGGCTCGAGAAGGAGATGTGGCCGACGGTGGTGGTCACAGCCGGCACGTTGCAGAGCGCGGAGGGGTTGTCCAGCACGGCGGCCCGGCAGAAGGACTGGGCGCCGGTGGTGCACTCGAAGCCGTCGATAGCCGGGATGTCGAGCTTGTAGGCGCCGTAGCTGTTGGTGACCTTCTCGGCCGTGATCCTGATCTCCTCCTTCGACGTGGAGTTCACTCTGATCATGCAGTCGATTCTGACTTTGACACCTGAGGAACCAAGGATAGATTAGCTGACATGTATACAAATTAAAAAATTGGATGAAATTGTCAATTCTTGTGAATCCCAACGAGAAGCCAAGTCTTGAGGTCAAGCAATGCTCTTCAGAAATGTATCGAGTTCATCAAATATGCTGCTACAATGAGGCTGCTACCATAGAACTTTAGATGATACGCCGAGCTAGTGGTTCTTAGCAGAAGTTACTCGTTGTGTTTAAGGTTTTCTAGTTTAAATTCTTGCACGCCAAAGGTCTAGAGAGATCAAATTTGTATGAGAAGTAAACTGCTTCATGTGGAATTCCTGTGCAATTCCTATGCACTTCTTGTGTTGCAAACAAATTAGGGGCTAGTTTGGTATTGATGTGCTACGTTGAGCTGCACTAAAGAGACTTATGTGGAGTCTTTGAATTTGGAGTAAAATATTTCTATACTATGGTCTAAAAAAAGAGATTACTCATTTAGTTAATTTAACTGACAGCATAGTTAAATAGAAGCGCTTTAAAACGTGCTTCCCGAGTTCTAAACTGACAGCATTTATTATTGACTATACTTGAGTAATACTGCTGTAGTGCTGTACTATTTTGGTGGGATGTGCAAGTAGCAGGTCAGTGCACCTGAAGCTAGGCCAGGGCTTGCACGTTGTCTTGCGTACAAGCCCGTAAGTTAAAAACCAGAGGTTCCAAGCTCCAACTGATAGGAAAAAACGAATTCTGAAGGTAAGAAACACTTCTGCGTGATAACAATGGTAACACAGAATGGGCCCAAAGCAACTCATAAAGGTTTGGAATGAGATTTCTGACAATAGTTTTGTATCGAAGGACATTTTCTGAAAATGATAGAACACCATGGACAACAATTACAAACAAAAAAAAAGTACAGAGCAACCATTTACTGGGGGTGAGATGCTACAACTTCCCAAGTTAAGGAGGCAGCGTAAGGTTAACAAGTGTATAATTTGCATTGGAATCGGCATGTTCGTACTGAAGTACCTGGCAAGAAGTAGCTGTGGTTGGAGAAGGAGCTGGAGGAGCAGGCGTCACAGAACACCGTGCCCGTTACCGCGAGGTTTGCGGCGCTGCCACCACCGCCACCGCCACCGCCACCGCCTTGAGAGCTCTGGCATTTCGCACCATGAAGAAGAAGCGCAGTCACCAACACCTCCAACGCAAGAAACAACCTCGGCTTCTTCATTGTGCAGTGCTGCATCTTCGCCTCTTCGGACAAGAGCTCGTGTGAGCTTGCCTGAGAGCCGAGAAGCAGCTGATCGGCCTCCACTCCCGCTTTATAACCCGCGCAGGAGTGCAGTAGCATGTCCATTTCGGGCTTCCCTTAGCTGAGGTGGTGGCATGATTTTGCAAAACACCATAACGCTCGCTGATAGGTGGGCCCTATAGATTCAACCCGTGTCACTGAGGCCCACCCGTCAGTCAGTGTTAAAGAAGAGTTACCGAAAACCGGGCTGTACGCGTAGCAAAGCGCTTTAGCTAGTGGTTGGGAGATGATCGAAGGAAATGAAATGTGTAATTGAGTAGGGCATGCTGAGAACCAGAAAGGGATGGGGGACACAGCGCCAAGTCACATGAAACAAGAACATGTGAAGGCATTTGGACCTTTTGTGTGCCTTGCGTACCATCTAACAAAGTGCACAAACTTTGGTCTAATTTTCTGGCATCTTGGTGTCACGGGTTCTACCCGTGGTGTTCTGTAAGCATCACTGTTTGGAATGTACTACGCTGCCTTTAGTAGTAGTGCCACGTAGCAACAGTTGGAAAGGAACCAAAGGGCTTGTCATTCTTCATACCTTGCGAGTTGTGAACATGGTATTGGGCAGACGGAAGAGGCCGGAGGAGAAGATTCCCTGTTTCAATCAGCTTCTGTCGGTGATTTTCGACTTCTTAATTTTGTTTTTTATTTTTATTTTTAAGCTTTTTGTCTTTTCTTTTTGTATCTTTTAATGTTTTGCATTATTCATAGTAATATAATTTTTTGATTTTTAAAATTTAATTATATAAAAAACTAATAATTATTATACTATATTTTTAAGCTTCAGTGAAAAAAGCTAAGCGCCTGAGCTAGCCCTTTTGAGCACTGAAGATTGCACAAAGCATTTCTGCTTTGAGGTTACACATCACATCATCCGTGACATCGAACCTTGAACGGAGTGAATTGAGGCTGTGAATCTCAGAGGATGAATCCTCCGTAGCCTGCAGGATCTAGGCCGTCAGATGTTGGAAAACGGTGGGTTGTACTTGCATACAAAACTCGCCCACAGTTTCAGCTCACCTTGGGTGTGAATACCAGAGATGTCGCTCAGTACATGGAATTGTCCATACACAGAGGCACACAGACAGATATACTATTTCCTCGTGATTTTTTAAGATTCCACTCCTTAAAAATTTGAAATTGGCTGAGAAAAATGTTTGGCAGGAGATTGATTCTCAAAAACCCTGAATACGAGGATTGGTGGCAAAAAGATCATTCTACCCTTATTTTAATATTTTAGTCTATTTGTATCTTACTCATTTCTATTTGTAGATAAATTTCTAAAAATGCTTTTGAAATTTCTCAAGGCTGATCGATATCCTATTTGTATGCAATGACATACGAATGTATCGTATACAGAATTCAACTTTTCATATATATATATATATATATATATATATATATATATATATATATATTAAATAACAGGAGCACCATGGTACCCAAGCTCCATGAGTGAGACTTTCCATCCATGATAATGACTTCTTTTCCATACTATTGTACTAGCACGCATCTAAAAGCAATCCAAAGGCAAAGAGCCTTGGTGCCCGGGCACCATGGTCCCCCATTTCATTGTCATATAGGAAAAATCTCTTTTACTCCCGGGTGTAATTACACCCACATCTAATATACCACCTAAATAAACTTGAAATACTCCTTTATCACTTTAGGTATACTCATATACTAATTATAAGATATTCTAATGCGAACCACATGAAAAAATTGCAAGGGAGTTCATAGTTTTTAGCGTATTTTGTAAATATCTTTATATACGTACATAAAAAGGAGTATGTTGAAAAAAATGTACATACCACCTCTGAAAAATTATTCATACCACCTATATAGTCTTAAATACTCATATACTACATGTACATACTCCTCGTTACGCGAGATACTCCCTATATTGTGAGATACGACATAGGGTGTAATTACACCCAGTAGTAGAAAAGAGGCTTTATATATATATATATATATATATAATATCAACTTCTCAAAATCTCTGAATGTTTTTACTATTTTGAACATGTGCAACGGCAATCTAGACAAGTCGATAAAATTTGATGCTAGCAAAGAATAGAATGTGTATACATAGCAAAGAGAGAATGCAGTAGTGTCAATTGGGCCTAATTTTGACATTACATTGAGATGAACTATCACATTTACACATATTTGAAAAGATATATGTTGTGGCATTGTTTATTGCAGTGGGTAGTTATTACCCTTTCTCCGTAGGAGACACAGAAAAAGGGAGAGCCAAGACCACCAGTAATGAGAGAGAGAGAGAGAGCTTGTGAGGAAAATGAGTGTCTTCCCCTTCCCTCATACCCCCTAGGGCTTTATATACATGATGGGACAAGATGAAAATTGCTCATCCTGCTCCTCAATAATTACAAAGAGTGAAGGTATATTGGTACAATCCTTTATACATACAATACTATGCTATTGGGCTTACTCTAAAGCCCACTAGGCACTCTTGATTGGGATTGGGTGCCCCACAACAGTATTCTCTCAGTAGCAAACTTTGAGGTCCCGAGGGGCGAGGTGGAGCCCCTCTTCCAAGGCGATGCCTACGAGGTAGGTGATGGAGTCTCGCGGTGAAGCTAGGGCTGTCGGTCAAGGCCACACCTCTGAGGCGGCGGCGTAAAGCGAGCCGTCAGGTGGAGCCACCTGTCGGGCGAAACCTCGAGGCGGTGGCGAGTCCCGCCGTGAAACTAGGACCATCCAGTCAAGGCCATGCCTTGGTAGCGAGCAACATCTGAGGAAAGTCGTTGAGGTGGAGCCGCCCTACAGAGGTGATGCTTACAAGGCGGTGGTGGAGTCCCACGGTGAAGCCAGGGCCGTCGAGTCGAGGTTGCTAAGGCGAAGCCTACAAGGTAGGCGGTGGTGTCTTGCGGCAAAACTAGGGCTGTCTAGTCGAGGCTGCACCTTGGAGGTAGGAGACACACAGAGGTAGAGCTATCAAGGTGGAGCCACCCTGCTAAGGTGAAGCTAAGGCCGTCCAGTCAAGGTTGCTGAGGTGAAGCATATGAGGTAGGTGACGGTATCTCGTGGAAAAGTTGGGGCCGTCCTATCAAGGTTGTTTCTCTACGCCCTTATTAATGATCGAACACCATGCAACACTCACCTTATGCTGCTTTTTCAAATGGCCTAGTACCGTTCCCCCCTTCAACCATGTTGGTGTGCATGCTTTAGGAAAGAACATCCAACACAGGTGCAAAGGGACAGACTGTGCCATGCGTGAACCAAGGTAGGTCACGGCAATGCTATCTCGAAGGGGCAGAGAGGTTGGACTATCGTTTGCCTACCTTCAAAAAAAGTGTGTACAGAGGGTAAGCAACGTGGCCAAAGGTGGGCGCTAACACACGCAGAGGCAGGAAGGCCAGATTGTCGTTCCCCTACCTTCAAAAATAACACCTACAAAGGCAAATAGTGTGGCCCGAGGAGAGTGCTAATGCACGCAGAGGTAGGAAGACCGGACCATCGTTCCCCCTATCATAAAAAATAGCACCCACGGAGAGCGAGCGGTGTGGCCCGAGGAGGGTGCTAATGCACACGGGGCAAAGAGGCCGGACCTCCATTCCCATACCTTCAAAAATAGCATCCTCGGAGGGCGAGCAATGTGGACTGAGGAGGGTGCTAACGCACATGGAGATAGAAGGCTGGATTGTCATTCTCCTACCTTCAAAAGTAGTGCCACCAGAGGGCAAGCGGTGTGGCCCGAAAAGGGTTCTAATGCACACGGAGGTAGGGGCTGGACCGTCGTTTCCCTACCTTCAAAAATAGCATCTCAAAGGGTGAGCAACATGGCCTGAGTATGGCTCTAACGTACATGGAGGCATGGAAGCTAAAGCGTCGTTCCCCTACCTTCAAAAATAGTACCCTCGGAGGGTGAGTGGTGAGCCCGAGGCGGGCGCTAATGCACGTGGAGGTAGAGAGGCGGGACTGCTATTCCCCCACCTTCAAAAATAGCACCCACAGAGGTCAAGCGATGTGGCCGAAGGAGGGCGTTAACGCACGTGGTGGTAGGGAGGCTAGACTGCTATTCTCCTACCATAAAAAACGCTCATGGAGGGCCAGCAGTGTTGCCCAAGAAGGGCACTAACACACGCGGTGGTAGGAAAGTCGGACCACCGTCTCCCTATCTTCAAAAATAGCACCCATGTAGGGCGAGCGGTGTGGCCCAAGGTGGATGCTAACGCACACGGAGGCTGGGAGGCCGGACCGCTTCTCCCCTATATTTAAAAACAATGCCCTTGAAGGGTGAGCGATATGGCCTGAGGAGGATGCTAACGCACGTGGAGGCAGGAAGGCTGGACCACCATTTCTCTACCTGCAAAAATAGTACCTATGGAGGGCGAGCAATGTGGCCCGAGGAGGGCGCTAACGCACACGGAGGCAGAGCCTTACTAAAGAAGCGGACTCCCTGGTGGGACGCACGTGGAGGCGCACTTTGCACCCAGGGCATCATTAAAGTGGCGGACTCCCTGGTGGGGTGCACATAGTGGCAAGATATGCACCAGGGGCATTGGTAAAGTACGCGTGATATGCACTAAGGCATTGGTAAAGTAGTGGACTTTCTAGTGGGATGCGCGCAGAGGTAAAATATGCCCTGAGGGCATTTCTATAGCGACAGACTCTCTGCTGGAACGCGCGCGAAGGCGTGATATGCATGGTGGTGGAATTATTCATGCTCCATGGAGCAGGGGGCTCAGGGGTTTCGACGGGTATGCCAGGGTATGAGGTCGTCGTGTGGTTTATTTAGAGTCCCACATAATTTATTTATACTCTGTCGAGAACGTCACAACGCAAAACCATGCACGGTTTGTTTAGAATTCTGTAGGACTTATTTATACTCTAGAGTATGTTGGAGCGCGTGGCAACCATGCGGCTTGTTGGACTTCCACATGACTTGATTATATTCCATCAATTATGTTGGGAGCGAGACCGCTGTGCCTCGCTTAGAGTCCCACGGACTTGTTTATACTCCAGCCGAGTACACGGAGGCACGCCGCCATCGCCGTAAGGTCTTACGACCTCCCGTGACCTTTTACGACCGGTTAGAGTCGTTTCGACCGTGAGAATCAAATACGATCGGTTCGAGTACTTGACCAATTCGAACGCTTCAATCTCCTCCGATCGCTTTTCAACGTGGTCGTAAATTTCTCAGAGCAATTTACAACCGCTCGCGATCTCGCCGCGCTGCCTTCCTTCACCGCTCAAGATACCGTGATCGAAGCCTTCTCACGATCACGCAGTGATCTTGGTGATCATCGCTCACCGTGGTCGAACACATGCGACCACGTTCGCTTCCTTCAACGTGGTGGAGTTGCTTCCGACCACGTTCGCCTTCTCGGTGTAGTCGTAGCTCGTTACGACCACCGACTCACTGCCGTAGTCGTAACTCCTCCCGATCACGCTTGTGGTGATCGTGAGTCCTTCGACCACGTCTTATGCAAACACACGACAAAACAATGCTCATGTTTTTTCCTCTTTTAGGTCTTTTCTCAATTGCTTGGTTCATAGATTACATGGCTCTAAGCCTCTTTTTATACCCGGCTGTCCTACTTCAACACGGGTTCTCAATATCTACTCCGACTCTGATTCTAATACGACTTTGACTAGGTTTCCACCTCGACTTTGAATTGCGGCTGCAATTGACTTGATACACCCAAATTTTGCACATGACTCTAAAACAAGATTATTTACAACATTCTCTCCTAATCTTGTTTTTCAACTTCGATCATGCCAATCTTCTTCTTCATCTCTGAAAACTTTATCCGCCCCAGCGACTTTGTCAATATGTCTGCTTTCTGTTCTTCGGTTCTGATATAGTTGATATCGATCTTCCCCTCTTGACACAATCTACGATATAGTGATATCTTGTGTCTATGTGTTTGCTTCTATCATGTAGAACCGGATTCTTGCTCGGTGATATTGCGATTTGTTATCAACCCCGAAGCGTCACCTTTTGAATCGCCGTTTGACAACTCGCTTAATAGTCGAGCGAGCCAAACTCCACGACACGATGCTGCGCTCGCTGCGATGTACTCGGCTTCACACGAAGATAATGCAACCACCTTTGCTTCGGGTTTGCGGTGATCGGACTCTCCCGAGCACAAACATTATGCCTGTCGTGCTCTTTCGATCGTCGACATCTCCCGCCATGTCGCTATCATCGAGTCCGTCCACCTGCAACGACTTTCCACCTCCTTTCTCATATGAATCCCGAGATTCAAAGTACCTTTGATGTATCTCGTGGATGTGCTTCACGGCATTCATATGCTCTGAGTCGGTTTCTCCATGAAACGACTTACGTATCCGACCGCAAACGAGATGTCTTTCTCAATGTCCTCGTGTTCTTCCCACTCCCAATGTTTGTTCTCTTGAAGACCACGTCTCTGCTCACATGAATCTTCTTTTAATGGGATCATAGCACCTGCGCCTTGGTGCCCGGTTCCGAGCCAAGATAAATCATCCGTCTGCTCTCGGTCGTCTAGCTTCTTGAGATAAGTGGATGGCTTCACATGGGCTAAGCATCAAAGACCCTTAGATGCTCGACATTGGGTTTTCTTCCGACCACTGTTCATATGGGTGACTCCATCCGGTGATCGCGTGGTCGCACGATTTAGCGATAGACGACGATGTCGTCATCGCTTCGCCCAAAGTCTCCGGCGAGAATCGGCTCTTCAACGAACCGTGCCATTTCGACCACGGTCGGTTTCTTCTTTCTCGACTCCGTTTTGTTGAGGTGAATACGGGCCGTGAAGAGTCTTGTAATACCCTTCTCTTCACAAATCGAGTCGAACTCTTTCGCGAGGAATTCTCCTCCTCGATCGACTCGACCGACTTCACCTTTTTGTCGACCGTTTTTGCGACAAGAGTTACGAACTTCGAAAGTTCGTCTTTGCCTCATCTTTGCTCTTCTGCATGTACACCCACATGGCTCTTGAATAGTCATCCACGATCAACATGAAGTATTGATTCCGGCATGCATGCGAGGTGTGATTGGTCCGCATGAATCCACGTGAACCGGTTGAGTGGTTGCGAAGCTCAAACTCGTCTGCTGTGGAAACCGCTACGAGTTTGTTTCGCCACAGCGGCCTTCGCGGACTTGTTCGGGTGGTCGATTGTCGGTAATCCGACCACCATCTCTTTTCCCGCCATCGTGTTGAGACTCGGAAATTCAGATGTCCGAATCTTGCGTGCCATAGCGAGCCGCATCATCGGTTGTAGTCTTCATACACTTCGGCCTGCATGCTTCAATTTGAATTTTATGCAGCACGATTTACCGTTCTCTGTACTTTCATTAGTAGTCGTTGGTGTGGTCGTACATCTTGGTAGGTGTCTTTGAGTTCAATCCGACAACCTTCTTGATCAATTGTCCAAGGCTTATAATGTTGCTTTCAGACTTGGAATGTAGTATACATTCGACAATCTCCTCTCGCTTCCATCCTTGCATCGCATCGATCGTGCCTCTCCTTTTATCTGAATGGTCGAGCCGTCTCCGAACTGTACTCTTCCAAGCACATTCTTATTTAATTCATAAAACATCGAGTACGTACCCGTCATGTGGTTGCTGGCTCCGTTGTCGAGATACCGATCGCCATCCGCTCTTGAGTCGCTCTCCTTTCTCCAAATGACTGAAACACTTTCTCCTCGCTTAATAGAACCATTGTCGGTTAAATCAGCGGTCTGAGCGACAACGGCAATGTCGGCTCTTTGTGCTCATCCGTTTGAGCCGGTTTGCTTCTTCTACTCTCTTCTTACTCCGCAATTTGCAGCATAGTGACCATACTTCTTGCGGTTGTGGCATCGATGTGGCTCCGACATTCGGCGGCGTAATGTCCGAATTTCTCGCGTGTAGCAATCGATATCGACTTGTGCATGCGGTGATTGCTATCTCCACGCCACCACGACCTCCTCGGCGACCTCTTCCACGGCCACTCGGCCATAGCCTCGTCCTTGTCCTCGCCATGAGGCGCGCGCGCCATGATCACGTCCACGACCGCCCCTTGATGATGATTCTCCTCGGTTCTTCGTGTCTTCCTTTACAAACAATGCTTGTTGGTTGTAAGGCCCTTGTCCTTCATTGTCGGCGATAACTCTTGAAAGCTGCTGCGTGTGCTTTGAGCGCTCGGTCACCTCTTCAATCTTCATCTTGAGAGGTCCTGTGAGTACATAAGTGTAGTCACAACGGGAGAAACTTCTCTGGCGGTACTCGTAAGTACTTCTTCACCGCCACTTCATCTTTTAGATCGTCGCGAGAGATTTGATCTCATTTACGACTTCATTGAATCGACCGAGAATTCTTCCACTGCGACTCTTCCCATCTTCATGGCTTCAAACTCACTTCTTAAGGTTTGAAGTCGAACTTCCTTCACTCGATCTACTCCTTCATGCATGGTTCGCGAGTAGTCGGACTTCCTTCATCGTCTCCTTGCCGACTAGCCGTCGCATCATTGAGTCGGGCACGCCTTGATAGATCGCTGCCATCGCCATTTTGTCGAGGCGATCATCGAGGACCTTGTCCTTCTCCTTTGGTTCGACCGCACCTCGCACGCCTTGCGCGATCATGTTGACCTTCATCTTCATCGCCTGCCGGATAGTTGTCCGAACGAGGATCGGGTGCTGCGCAGCGACACGCTCGCCGCCGTGTCGACCATGTTTAACCACCGCTCGATACCAAATGTCGTAAGGTCTTACGACCTCCCGTGACCTTTTACGACCGGTTAGAGTCGTTTCGACCGTGAGAATCAAATCGATCGGTTCGAGTACTTACGACCAATTCGAGCGCTTCAATCTCCTCCGATCGCTTTTTCAGCGTGGTCGTAAATTTCTCGTAGCAATTTACAACCGCTCGCGATCTCGCTGCCGCCGCCTTCCTTCAGCCGCTCAAGATACCGTGATCGAAGCCTTCTACGATCACGCAGTTGATGCCGGTGATCATCGTTCACCGTGGTCGAACACCATGCGACCACGTTCATTTCCTTCAACGTGGTCGGAGTTGCTTCCAACCACGTTACGCCTTCGGTGTAGTCGTAGCTCGTTACGACCACCTTCGACTCCTTACGCCGTAGTCGTAACTCCTCCCGATCACGCTTGCGGTGATCGTGAGTCCTTCGACCACGTCTTATGCAAACACACGACAAAACAATGCTCTGTGTTTTTCCCTCTTTTTGGTCTTTTCTCAATTGCTTGGTTCATAGATTACATGGCTCTAAGCCTCTTTTAATACCCGGCTGTCCTACTTCAACACGGGTTCTCAATATCTACTCCGACTCTGATTCTAATACGACTTTGACTAGGTTTCCACCTACGACTTTGAATTGCGGCTGCAATTCGACTTCGATTACACCCAAATTTTGCACATGACTCTAAAACAAGATTATTTACAACAGCCACCACGTGGTTTGTCTAGTGTTCCAAAGGACTTGTTTACACTCTATTGAGCACGCTAGCGAATGCGGACCGGGCTGCGGCCAAAGGGATTGCCAAGGCGCGGGCGGAGGCAAAGCCGAGGTCGCCGGCGTGGGGTGGAGGCAAGGCTGAGTCGTGGCGCGGATGATGGAGGTGGAGCCAAGGTCGCCGACGCGAGGCGGAGGCGGGCCGAGGTCACCGCCTAGGGCGGAGTCGGTGCGGGGCATGAGGTGGAGGTGGGGCTGAGGTCGCCGCCCGAGGCGAAGGTAGTGGCGTGGGCAAGTTGAGGTTACCGCACGGGGACGAAGGTGGGGCCAAGTCACCACCTAGAGGCGCGGTGAGCGAGCAGGTGGCGGAGGTGGTCGCCCGCCACTGGAGTCGCAGCGAGCCGGGTCGTCGCGCGGAGGAACAGGCGGGGCCAAGCGCGATGGTGAATGCGTGTCGAGTCGCCGGGCCCGAGCGTAGGTGTAGGCGAAGATGGAGCCGAGTCGCCGGCTCGGGGATGGAGGTGGGGCCGAGTCGCCGATCCGGGGCGCAGGCGGAGCCGAGGATGTCGACGCGAGGAGGGCGGGCCAGGCTGGCGACGCCGCGCGGAGCGCAGCGGTGCAGGTCGCCGGTGCAGGGACAGTGAAGCCAGTCACATGTGCAGGCGAGGCAAAGCCCGGACGCCGACGTGGAGACGCGAGGCGGTGCCGAGGTGCTCGAGCCGTTGGTGCTAGGGATGCATCCGGCGAGAGAAAGCACAGAGAATGGGGCGGGGCGACGGGATAGGTTGAAACAGGCTTATATGCAATGGTAAATCTTTGGTAAATACACCTCAACTTGAGGACATTTTGGTGACCGGTCTGTTGCTCTTGCCGAGCGGCCGAGGGTCGCTCCGTGATTTGCATTGCCAAGCCATTCCGATTCGATTAGAAAAACGCGGCGGTTGTGTTTGGTGGTGTGGCTGCTCGGATGAGAATCAGGAGCTAGAGCTCTATCAACGCACCCTTAGGATCCGAGAGGAGAGCCGAGAGGTGATGCTATTGATTAATGACGAGGATGAGGTTATTTACGCCAATCTCATTATGTAAAATGTGTTAGTCGCTTTAGCTCTGTAAGATGTAAATTCACTTGTAATTAAAATTTGAGACTACGAAGATGGAAATAGTTGAGCACTAATGTAGGATTAGCCGAGATATTCTCAAGTTAGGAAATAAACTTCGTGTAACAATTGGTATCGAGCCAAAACCTTAAGTTCTTCCTGCCCCGGGTGATCTTTGCTCTGGGCGGCCATCATGCGCCGTCGCGACCTAGGGTTGCCGAGCCCCCGCCGCCGCTCTGCAGAAGGAGGAACTCGCGCCGCCGCCGAGCCGGGAGGGAGTGATCGAGGCGCGCTCATTGGAGACGGCGCCGACGGCCACGCCCGTGCCTGATCTGGATCACCCGAGGCCGTCCACGGCGCTAAACCGCCCGGCCGGTAGGCTCCGTCAAGCCCGCCGACACCGGAGCCAGCGGGAGAGATGGGTGTCGCCTGAGAGGAGTCGGTGAGGAGGAAGACAACCACGGCCGCAGAAACCGCCGACACGCAGATCCAGCCGCCGAGTTCACCGCCGCCTGACGAGATCCGGATCCAGCTGGATCCGCCGCCGCCGCGCCTCGCGCCTGGAGCCGCCCTCCGTCGCTCGGACCCCACCGCGCCGCCCGCGGCTCGAGGTGCACCACCGCCTCCGTTGCTCCCTTCCCGATCCGATCGCCGCCACACCGCCGCCCTCGCCGCTCGGCCGCCGCCGCTCGCCGGGGATGCCCGCGACCACGCCCGCTCGGCGAGATGTGAGCCGCGCGTGGAAGATGCCCGAGACAGGCCGCTGCCGAAGAGCAGCCGGCGCGAGAGGCATAAGCGCGAGCGAAGAGGAGGAGCCCGCGCCATGCCGCATGTGGGTGGAAGCCACGCGGGCGCCGCCACCGAGCCGTGGAAGACCAAGAGGAGCGGGAGGCGTGCGCGTGTTCTGCTGCGGGGTTTGAGGAATGAAGGAAGAGCTTGCAGCGTGAGATAGGCCTTCTTTGAGAGCGGACGAAGGACATGCAGGTCGAGATGGGCGGGAGAAATAGGGGCTGAGATGGAATCAAGACCGAGCGAACTCATCTCCAAGAAAAGAAGACCGAGCGGAGGTGATATCCGCCAAATAAAAGCACAACGGAGCACCCAAGCGTAGAGAAACAAGAGCAAAATTCAAGGAAAAGAGAAAAAGGAAAACAACAATTTTTCCTTCCGTTTCTCTCCGTCCAATAAGCCTTCAAAGTAGCCGGAGTTTTTTGATCCGTGCCCAAGATCATGTCGCGTACTTCGGGAAGTGGTGTCGCCGGCAACGAGGCATCATCCGGTACGATGGCGAAGGAGAGTTCGCTATCTCATTGCATTATCCGATGCTTACGGAGAGCAATTATGCAGCATGGGCAATCAAGATGAAGGTGTACATGAAGGCTCAAGGAGTGTGGGATGCGATCGAGTACGGCAACGTCGATATGCGCAAAGATCAGATGACATTGGCGGCCATCTATCAGGGCATCCCAAAGGAGACGCTCTTCCTACTGGCCGAAAAGGAGACGGCTAAAGCCGTGGGAGGCGTTAAGCGATGCATCTTGGCGCGGTCGTGTGAAGGAAGCAAAGGTACGACGCTCAAGACCGAGTTCGAGGTGATGCGTATGAAGGAAGCGAGTCGATCAATGACTTCGCCCGTCCAGTTGACGGTCATCGTCAACAAGATACGGGCCCTTGGCGAGAAGGTGGAAGAGTTGTATGTGGTAAAGAAATTCCTTCGTGCTATTCCCTCACAGTTTCTCCCGATTGCTTCAGTCATAGAGCAATTTGGAGACCTAAAGGCAATGACCATAGAGGAGGTCATCGGTCGTCTTAAGGCGTATGAGGAACGCATCCATGACACTAGCAAAAAAGGTGAAGGACAACTCTTGTTGACTCACGCCGAGTGGGAGGCTCGATCATCGAAGCGTGAAGGCAAGAACACTTCCAGGGGTGATGGCCAAGGCCGTAAAGGTCGGAGGTTTGATAAGGCAAAAGTGAGGTGTTATAACTGTAATGATTATGGACACTTTGCTTCAGTATGCCAAAAGCCGAAGACAAATAAAGTGTTTGTTGCCGAAGTGCTCAGCGAAGATGAAGTGCTTTGAAGATGAGTTGAGTCAGGGACGTTTGAG
Source organism: Dendrocalamus sinicus (assembly GCA_036346575.1). Taxonomy (NCBI): domain Eukaryota; kingdom Viridiplantae; phylum Streptophyta; class Magnoliopsida; order Poales; family Poaceae; genus Dendrocalamus; species Dendrocalamus sinicus. Next base: position 12,406 of record JAYEVI010000377.1, on the reverse strand, counting down.
ATGTGTCGCCGTCCAAACTCAAACAAGATGGAAAGAAGTTAGAAAGTCAAGATTAAGGGGGAGATTGTTAGATTTAATCTTGACTTAGAGTCCTAGTCGTGTCGAGTTCGATTTAGTGTGTAATTCGAGTTGAAGTAGTGTCCAATTCGAAGTCCTAGTCGTATGTTAGTAGGAGTTATAAGCATATAAATTGAGAGGCTTGTAACCAGTTTATGCATTGCAAGATTTGTGAGTAATAAAGATTAGAATTCGAGGGCTAGATTTGTAACACTTCGACTACAAGATCTGATATTTTGTTTCATGTGAGCAAAAGTAGCTGTTTTACATTTGATCTATGACAAAATTATAGATATGTTTTTGTATAATTTTTGTAATGCTTCCGAAGTATCCCATTATTTATGTTCACCCGTTGATAAATTTGAGGGCTTATACGTAATTTTCGGAACTACGAGGCCTATTTTGCAAAATTCTGGAGTTAAATTAAAATTTTAGGGGCTCATCGGTAATATGTGAACCTCAGGGGGTTTTTCTTAAAATTCGGCGCCGGCCCACCCCTTTTTCTCTTTTTCTTTTTTTTTCTCTTCCGGCCCGTTTGCCCCTTCTCCCAGCCCATTAGGCCCATCCGGCTCTTAATCAAGAGAAAAGGGGAGGAGCTCTTAGGGTTCCCTCCCTCTGTTTTCTAGGGGCGGCGGCTGGCCCGTGGGAGCGGCCAGGCGGCGGCGGGCCCATGCGGGCGGTCAAGCGGCGGCGGCTCAACCCGAGCATGGCGCATGGGGCGGCCTTGGCGGTTCGAGGCGGCGAGGCAGCGCAAGGCGCGGCTGCGGTGCGCGTGGTAACCGTCGCGGCGCACCTCGGCGCGAGGCGGCCGCCGGCCGGTGGCGGCGGCGCTGGCGAGGCACGCAGCGTTACCATTCGAGGCGGGCGGCGGTGCGTGCGACGTCGTGCGGGCGCGCGCGGAGGGGCTTGCTGGTCGGCGGTGGCGCGCAGCGCATCTCCGCGTCTTGGCGGTGCTCGAAGACCGAAGAGGCTGCGCGCGAGTGTTTGGTCCGGAAGGTGGCTGCGGGCCGTGTGGATAGCCGAGGCCGGCGGTGGACCGGACGGCGTGCCTGCGGGGCGCGTGGAGATTGGCATCGACGGCGCCTGGTTGTGAGGAGGCGGCGAGGTCGGTTAGCATGGGCCGAATTGGAGTGGCCGGCGTGTGGCTTAGCTTCGGGCCAATGCCTCTACAGCACCGGCGGCCAATGGCGAGGCCGACGACGGTGGTGGCCCGTGCGGGGGCACGCCTTCCGTGGCCAATCTCCAACTATGGTGGTGCCTCTGCAGGAGGCAACAATCGGCTAGCGGCAATCTCCAATTAGAGGTGCTAGTTAGGGTTTTCCTTGTGAGCCTCCATATATAAGGAGGGAGAGAGGTGGATAGGTTAAACTTTTGGAGAGTTAGTCTGAGCATTTGAGAGGAGAGTTAGGATTCTTTGAGAGAACTTTGTGGGAGATGTGAGAGACTCTTGTGACTGAGTTTTTTTTGTTATCTTTAGGCTTTGTGTATGGCTTGGGAGTGGTCGTAAACATTCATCTCCATGTATCAATAGAGATCAAAATTCGTTCAAGTATGTCCCTTTTGTGTTGAAGTAATAAAATCTTGATTTGGCTTGGTTTGTAGTGCTTTTCCTTATCCTTTGGATCTTGCTGTGTGCCAAGGATATATAAGTGATGAAGATAACTCTTAGAGGCCATATCTTATCTATCTAGGTACTTGTTATTTGTAAGTTCTTATGTTTGCTTGGTTTTAGCTCAATAGAGGGTGGTTTTGGGGTTTTTATTTTGTGAGTGTTGTGGTTACTGCATCAAGCAGAGATAGAGTGTGGTAGTGGAGAGTTAGAGTAATGGTCTTAGGTCGCGTCCCCATGGCACGCTTTACATATATATACATCCACATGGGGAGTGCTTTTACAGTTATACCCTTACATCCGAGTGTCCTCCTCAGGGGTACTTATGCCATTACACACGTCCCATTCTCGGGCTTTACATTCCTCTCAACAGCTGTTGGGCTTAGGTGGGGCCACCTCTACAACAGAGCCTCTCATGATGAAGGGCTTCACGGGCGAAGCCATGTTGTCGAGCCCTTTGGTTCCCTCCGTCCCTGCGGCTGTGAGCTATTTCAACATTCGTCAAGGCCTTGCTGCTTGGTATAGTGTTTGCCTGTCATGAGGGTATGGCTCGGGTGGCTTGGAAGCCTTCGTCATCCACCGAGTCTCGCCGTGGCGGGTCGGGTTCTTGTTCGAAGCAAAGGTCGAAGTCGAGTCGGCTTGGATCGAGGGTCGGCGTCGGCGTGGGGCGGTTCGAGGTTGAGTCGCCTCGGTTTAGTGGGGTTGGGGTTGCTCGGGCGGATCGAAGGTGTTGTGCTTGCATAGGTAGGCGAAGCGGGCCCTAAGTCGCCGCGACGCGCGCATGTGACAGCGGGCGCGCCGCGGCGTTCCTTCTTCGCCGCGTCCACGTGGCGAAATATGCTTGGCGCGGCGCAGGTCTTGAAGCGTCGTGGCCATTCAATGTGGTGACGGTCTTCCGCGGTTGGACTCCTGCCGATTGGGCTTCCACTGCTGGCTCCGCCGACGGGTATATATATATGTCTTTGGTGCGGCATTGTACCGGATTGTGCACTCGGATAGAAGTCGCTCCCTAAATGGGCACCTTCGGTGCATCCACATTCCCTAGTGACGCTACGCGGCTTGAGGGATGTTGATGCACTGATGGAGGTCCGTTTTTCTTGGGAGCTTGGTTAGCGTATGTTATTGGTAACCGGTCGCGCTTCCTGCCTTCGTGATGCGTTTCTGCATACGACGGCAAGGTTTGCCCTGCTCTCCTAGACAAGCCCACCTTCAGTCGGGGTTTCGATGGAACCCATCCGCATTACTTTGAAAGAATGCTGATGCATCGAAGGTGGTGCATTTATGAGAACAAGCCAAACTTTGCGCGACGACAGACCTTCATTTTTGCCATGTATGGAGGTCTTGACAAAGTAGTCCGCGGGCGGTCCGCTCTCAAGGTCAAGGTCGAGGTGGGAGCGCGGCCGCGCCATGTTGATGTAGCGGTCGGAGGCGGAGTTGAAGTCGGAATCGAATGGGGCGTGCCTTGCGCCTAAACTTGGTCGGCGATGCGATATTGCGCTTTGGTTACACCCAATATCGCGCCAACCCCGGGCTTGTTAGGGGCCAACTGCGGTCGAAGCCAGTAGGTCCCTTCTGGGGCATCGATTGCCTAGCCAGGGTAAATGCACGAGCGCTCCGTCCCCTACTTTCAAAGAGGTGGCAGCGGAGATGGCGCCTAGCCGGAGAAACGCGCGAGCGCTCCGTCCTACCTTACCAAGAGGTGGCGTGAGTGGCGCCTAGTCAATAGCGCGCGAGCGCTCCGTCCCTACCTTTCAAGAGGTGGCGGCGAGCTGGCGCCTGCCGGGAACGCCGAGAGCGCTCCGTCCCCTACCTTCCGAAGAGGTGGCGGCGGAGCTGGCGCCTAGCCGAAGTAGACGCGCGAGAGCGCTCCGTCCCCTACCTTCCGAAGAGGTGGCGGCGGAGCTGGCGCCTAGCCGAAGTAGACGCGCGAGAGCGCTCCGTCCCCTACCTTCCGAAGAGGTGGCGGAGTGGCGCGCGCCAGTAGCCGCTGAGAGAGCTCCGTCCACCTTCGAAGAGGTGGCGGTGAGCTGACCTTGGCCGTAGCGCGCGAGCGCGCCGTCCCCTACGTTTGAAGAGGTGGCGGTGGCCGCGCCTAGCCGAATAATGGCGAGAGCACTCGTCCACCTTCCAGAAGAGGTGGCGGCGAGCTGGAGCCCACCGGCGTAGCCGCGAGAGCACTCCGTCCCCTACGTTCGAAGGCGGCGCCGAGCCGCGCGCCAGGCAATAGACGCGAGGCGCTCCGTTGAACTGGCCGAGTCCCGGATGTATACTTGCACGGGAGTGCGCGGGCGGGAGTGAGCTCTCGGTCTTCTCGCAGCTTGTGGTACGACATTTTATGTACCTTCATTATCACTAAGCTAAGTTTAATTTGAATTAGGGTCTATTTATACGGGTCCTGACTTGCTATGTATACAATTATGATTAAGTATAATCTTTATTACGTTTGAGTATCTAACCATAGTCATATTTCTTCACTATTGCTTTGAATTAATAATTAGCCTCTTAGGTGATGGCTCAACCATATTAATTATGCATACCGAGATGATCCAATTATAATTATTAAATAGTCTCATTTACATCCTAGTTGATTTTTATTAACTGAAACGGGTTAACCAAAAATTCAATTGAACTTCGAAAATCTTGGTTTTAGTTCCATTAGATAGATCTTGAATTTAGATGAATTTAGAAATTTGTTTCATTCAATTTGGTGCTAAAATTAATTAGTTATGAATATTTGAAGTTTTCAGTTTATTTAAACTCGAAAGAAAAAGAAAAAGGGTGGTAGACAGAGACTGACAGATGGGGCCCATGGGCTTTAAACCTTTTATTTCTTATTTCTGGCGGGTCTGGATATGACAGGTGGGACCTCGTTGTCAGCGAGACATGCGCGCTAGTGGTCGCTGACAGGTGGGACCCACCCAGACTTAAGGAAAAGTTACATAAAACTCGACCTCGGTGCTGTGGAGCCAGGGGCTCGAACGCGCGCGGCCGAGGGAGTTGGGGTGGGGGGAAGAGAGCACTGATAGCTAGTAGGACTCACGGTGTTACTTGACCCTATAGGGCGAGTAAATTAGTTGAACCGAGTTTGCGGGGGGCCGAACAGAGGAGCTTCGGGCGGCGTACGGGCGGCGGTTTTGTCAGCGAGGGGCGGCCGGGGAGGTGCCGGTGAGGGGCAAAATGGGACCCCGGCGGCACGTGGAAGGCGTTGGAGGAGTCGCCGGTGACCGGGGGTCGCCGGAGAGAGGTCGGCAATGTGCGGCGGCGGCGGGCTCAGGGAGCTCTCGGTGGAGGAGCTCGGGCGAGACCGGGGGCGACATGGCGGCGTTTTGGAGGTGGCTCGGGTGTGGGGAATCGGGCTCTAGCGGTGCAGATCGACGGGAGGCTCGGCGGCCGGAGTTGGGGACGAAGAAGCTCGCTGGCGATTTAAGGGCTCCGGGCTCAATTGCTTTCGGTGGAAGAGGGTGCGAGGTGTGGCGGAGCGGATGGAGAGGCGCAGTGGCTTTATAGGCGACGGAGTAGCGCGGGCAACGGTCGGCACCGTGAAGTTTTGTCGGGCGGCGATGACAGGCGGCGGCGGCAGCGGGAATTTGGCTGGTGCGCATGACTACACGGGCAGGCTTTTGCGCCGCATACGCGAGTGGGCGCCACGACGACGGATTCGGGGTGATCCGTGACTACTCCATGCTGGCCGTGTCGCGCGGCTTTGGCCGAAGCAGAGAGGAAGAGGGGGCCCTGGTGCTCGGGGAAAAGGAAAAGAAAGAAGAAGGGCGCGCAGGGGTATATCCCAGCCACTAAATTGGTATGTACACAATTTTGTAGGTGTATTTCATTTATTTGCTTCTTTTGATATTTGCTCCATTATTTCCAGAAATGAAATTTTATGTTTCAAATTCAAGTCTCTCCCTTTATTTTATGGATCATCTTTTCAGATTCGTATTTTAAATTCCTGTTCTCTATCATTTGCACATTTCCTTTTATAACATCACTAATGTTTATTTCTTTTTTTAGCTTCTTAAATTTTTGGAACTTCAACCAAATTTCAGAAAAACACCATAAACTCCAAATTCAAATAAAATATATTGCAAAAATAATTCAAAAGCTTAACATTTTCAAATTTCAAATTTTTGGGATGTTACATTACCCTCCTGACCCTATATAACCCCCTCCCGCCTACTCCTCCCTCCACACCACCCCGCTCCCACCTCCACTCTTTCTCTGGGTCCCCACATTCCCGCCGAGCTCCCTCTTCCCGAAAGGCCATGCCAACTCGGCGAGCTCTCCTCGTGGCACCATCATACTCTCGAGCCGTCGTCATCCTCGGTGCCACTCCTCCGGGCTCGAATCTTCGCGGAGCACCTTCCCTGCCGTCGATCGAGCGTCGCCGACATCCTTCACCATCGCCAGCCATCTCCGTTCGCCGTCGAGCCCCGAGACAGGTTAAAAACGAATCCCCATGCCTTTCTCTCCCTTTTCCACCTCGCCGCGATGCGCGCCATTGGAGCGCCGGTGACCATCGCTACATCATGTCTCTGCTTATGCTGGTATGGTAGCTGCGTGGCAGCCCAGTGGCACGCCACGCTAGCGCTCGCCTACTCGGCCAACGTGACACCAGCAGCCAGCAGCCACCTGACCCCTGTAGTCCACGTGGCAGCCATAAGGGACCTTAATGTAAGATTTGGCCATAAGGCCGTACTCTTTAATTTAATATTATTGGTCATTTGTGCTTGATATGTATCTTTATTCTACTATGTGCACTAGCTATTCCTGGACTAGTGCGATTTACATAGAGGATTTCAGATTTGTTGCTCTGGGATTTGACATTATTCTTAGGGAAAGTTTGATCTTTTTTGGTTCTACAAGTTGTATCTTGCAATTGGTAGCTTCTTGTAGTTAGAAAGTTTTATCTTCTTGCTTTCTCTTTGCATCATGCATCCATGGCATTACATTGTGAGATATGCATTTAGAATGAGGTTTGATTATTACTCAACTGTGATGTAATTTTAATTTGATATTGCTTATTATCATTTCATACCTACTTAGTTAGCTTTGTCATACTTTTGTATGTATGATTAAATCTTTGCCATGCTAGCTTAATTTGCAAACTTAAACTAAAATTCATTAGTGGTATCAATATTGTAATTGGTATCTTTTAAATTTGTAAGGTTGGATCTTTTGACTAATTTACTCTCTAGTTATTGATATATGACATATCAAAAATGCTCTATTGGATCTAGAATCTAAGTTGAGCTTTAGATTGAGTTATGCTAGTTCTTTGTTGAAGCATGAATTTACTTCTCCTAGGCTTTTGAAGTTTTGGTTGAGTATTGCTTATAGACTCAGAAGTAGCTTATTGTTCTTAAGCTAGAAATTAAATAATAAAATGATATCTTTTGTGCGAAAAACTGATATCACCAATTCTTTCTCATGAGTCAGCTTGCCATTGCACTAGGCATGTACTCAGGGAGGAGTTTTGAATGACCAAGACCACTCTTTTAAACTTTTTGCTTGGGATGATCATAGTAAGGTTTGAGATCTAGCACATGACTAATAAAACAAACAAATTATAAAAAATGGTTAAACCTTAGGAGACAGTTGTGGATTACTACTAGTCCAGGACTTGCTTTGGTAAGATAAGACTAAAATGTATTTTTATAAGTGCTAAATATTCTAAGTATGCTCAATTCTAAGTGCATGAACAAAATGATTCAATATTGAATTCCTAACACTCTAATTGATTCAATTTGAGCTACTTAGTTCCATTTACCTTTTTTGACATGGCTTAGCTCATATTTAGATACCTTTAGATATAGTTGTCAATTTTGAAGCATTGTTTATCTTGAAATTAATTTTGTTAGACCATGTGGTGGTTGTAAATAAAGTGATGATGAATAACTGATATTTAGATTGCTTTGGATTTTGCGTTTGTGAAATTTTTGGTCAATTGTGATCGAAGGTTTCAAGTTCAAGTGGTTTTAGTTTGCTTCGAGTGGTTTTGTCTTCTCTGAGTGTTTTTAGTTGTTCTAAGTAGTTTTAGACTAGTCTGATCGGGTTCGAGTGGCATCAGACAACGTTCGAGTAGCAATAGAGTATTGGATGGTATTCGAGTAGTCTTGGAGCATCGGACGGCTTTTGAGACGCATCGGAACATCGGATTGCACTCGAGTAGCATCAGAGGATCACACGGCTAAACAACCACGGAAGATTTCAACCACGTTAGACTTTGATCTTGGCGCACTTGACCATGTCAAACTTGATCATGTCGGACTCGACCACATCGGACCGACCATGTTGGTTATGACTCAAAGTCATTTACAATCACGTTCGACTATGACCACATTCTACTTCGACCACGACCGACGTCAACCATGGAATATCGACTACGGCAGTTTGACCACATTCGCCTTCAACCACGACAAAATGACCATTGAAGGTAATCATAGATGTAGTACTTTTCATGGTCATAACTACGATTTGATCGGTACTGATAATCATAGATTTTCTTGGTCGATAATCAAAGGCTTTGCGATCCATGGTCGTAGAATTTGCAAACTACTATTATAGTCATAGACTTCGTAGTCTTATTTTCATAGTCGTGGACTTTGTAGTCTGCTGTCATTGTCTTGATGAGTGAAAGCTTTGTGATCGGTTACTATAGGCTTCACATCAATACTCGTAGACTTCATGGTTGGTACAAGTGCTTTAATTCCTATGATCTTTGAGTACCTTGAGTACTCGTGTTGGGTTAGTGGTTGGTGATTTGGTGGAGTGGTTGTTGATGATACTCGGTGCTCGGTGATTAATAGTGCGATGATTGGTTAATGATCGGTAGTTGTGGACTTGGCGCTCAGTACTTGATGGTTTTGGTCGGTAGCGATGTGTGGTATCCCTGAGTGTTTGGAGCAAAGCGATAGTATTTCCATGTACTTGTGGTTTCGAGTACTCATTGAGCTAGCGGTCGTAGCGGTTATGCGGAGCTGATTTGCGATGGCGATGGAATGTGTGGTCATAGTTGACCTCATTGATGGTCGTAGATAGTTTTGTTTTTGTCTATGGATGGACAAGGGTGGTGTGAGTGTGTGTGTTAATGACAGTCAAGTTGTAGAGAATTGTACTGGGAAACATTTCTTTGTTCTTTGCATGTGCAGGATGGCGTGGAGACGATCATGGTCGGTGACAACGAGGACTGGACTAGGATGGGGAGATCGATGTCTAGACGGTTGAGGATATCACGCGAGATGGTCGAGGTAACGTTGGAGTATATAGAGATCAAAGGTGGTGATGCGTGGAGAAGCTACGAGCGGTGCGATCTTCGAGGCTTCTACGGAAGTTGTTTTGGCGTGATGAAGATATGGGAGGTATGATCCTGGAGGCTTTGTCATGTATTGAGTTAGGAGTTGTGGATGAGTCCATAACTTGGAAGAGGTAGAGTTTGGTTAAAACCTGTGTTAGGAAGGGTTTCGGGTCCCTTGATTTGAGGTGTGTTCGTTTTTGAGTCGAACACAGTTTATAACTCTAGTATATAAAAGTAGAGAGAGGCAAGTGTTTTGGAAGTGGCTTTGGAAGTGTTTTGGAACACAGTTTAAAGTAGCATATAATTTTTAAAGATCTTTAGGTTTTGCATTTTCATGCATGCATACATGTTCTCTCTTATGCTTCTTATGCTCCTAATAGTTCATGCACATTTTGAGAGGGTGCTTTAGCCAGTGATGTCTTTAGTGCTAAAAGGAGAGAATGATTGAGAAAAAGGGTAATCCTGGATGCTTCCTCATAGACGGTTCAACATAAACCGTCAGTGACAAAGTTACCACGGAGGGTTTTAAAAGATAGACTGTCTAAGTTCATTGCGATGAAAAGAACCGTCTATGATGACCTACTTATCATAGACGATTTTTATTCTGAACTATCTATGATCATAGACGGTTTGAAAGAAAAACCATCTATGATATCTGTACTTATCATAGACGGTTTTTGTTCCAAACCATCTGTGATGTATCATAGACAATTTAGAATAAAAACCGTCTGTGATAACCTACTTATCACATATGATTCTTTACCTAAAACCATCTATGATAATATTTTAACTTACCGCTCGCTTGAATTTGAATTTCCCACTCATCTTGTTGGATTTGCTCTTCTCTCTTCTCACTTCTCCTCCGAGAGACCATGTGGAGGTCATTCCATGTGTGTGATGAGTAATTGACATCGGTTTAGGGAAGTCGAGTTTGATTTGGTTGGTTCAGACCATGTCGTTGCGTGGTGCTAAGGACTCGTCGAGTTTGAATTGGGAGGTCATCCCATGTGTTTCTTATCCGTGTTGGTTGCAGGGCGTCGAGCGGAGTCGTGGCGAGACACGAGGTGACCGGACTAGACACGAGCGGTGTCGAGTCGAGCAGTCGAGATGTGTCGAAGACGGCGGAGACTCGAGGTGGTTGCGAGGCTTGGACGACAAGGGCGCGAAGCTTCCCGAAGGTGTAGGAGGCGAAATGGTAATTTCATAAGGCTGCAAAAGCGGGAGGCGGTTCCGTTCGGGTTTAGCGGGCGTAGCGGGTTGGAGACCCGTTAGCCAAGGGCTATAAATAGATGTGGGTGGCTGCATGCCCACTCATGCATTCTAGGGTTTGAGAGGTTGGTAGAGTGTTGCTTTAGTCAAAATGAGCTTTGGAGAGTTTGTTTCGGCTTTAGGCTTTAGTTGGGGAGGCTTTGGTAGTGGAGAGTTGTTGGAGAGGGCAGAGGCTCTGTCTCCCTTCGATGGTTTCTTGAGTGTGTCTCCCCTTCTCAAGCATGTATGGGTTGTGTTCTTGAGGTTTAGGAGAGGGAGAGGATGAGTTGAGGATCTCCTTTTCTCTTTATCAATATGAGATGGTTTTGGTTGAATTTGATTGAGTCTCTAGCTCCTGTTGGTTTTGCTCTCTGAAGCTCTTTTGGCTTGATTTCTTGATTTCATGTTTTTGGCTTGTTTCTTGCGGTGAATGGCAAAATGGGTTGCTCCATGATGGGATAGTGCCACAAGATCATTTGATCGATATTTCCCAGGGCAAATCTCATTTATTCTCGATTTGGGTTTTAGCTCCTCTGTTCTTGAGTTCATCTCTAGGTTTTTGTGTGTTCTGTTTCCCATCATATGATGGCTTGAAACTTGTATCTAGACTCCTGTGGCTATTAAGTAGCTATCCCCAAAGTTTCAAGGCCAAAGGACTTGGGATTATTGAGAAATTTGAGTTTTGTGTTATCCTGTTCTTCATTCTCAATTTCTAGGGTTTTAGTGCAAATCATGATTCCCTACTTGAGATGGCATGAAACTTGGTTTCTAGAGTGCTGAGGCTATCCACTAGCTATCCTCAAAGTTTCATAGCCAAAGGACCAAAGATTGGGAGGAATTTGATTTTTGGTGTTGGCTCAGATCTTTTAGATTTTTTCCCAAATCTGAATTTCATGGCTTTAAGTTGGATTTCCTTGGTCCTCAAGAATCCTCTGGCTATTGTGGTCATCTTATAGCTGTTCTGAGACAAAAGGATCAAGAAGAGACCTCAAATTTCTCTGTTGCTCATATTCTACAAGTTCGCATTTTCTTACATGCAAATTGGGGTTTGGACATTTTGCCCAGAAGCGATCGATATAACATCCCAAATTTTTGCTAAAATAAAAATAATTAAATAAATAATCAAAATGGATTAAAAAAACTTTAAATTAAAATAAGTATTTTTGTGCCTAAGTTAGAATTTGGATTTGCCCAATTTACCTTTTGAAAAAGCGGATTTGAAAAGCATTTTCAGAAAAAACCTATAAAAAAATTTTAATCAAAATGATATTTTGATTTTATATAAAAATTCTATGTCAAATTAAAAATTTGGAGTTAATTGAATTTTATTTGGTTCCCTGGTTTTTTGGAGTTTAAAATATATTTTTGAAATTAAAAGTATTTCAAAATATGAAAACTAAATACCAAAATTAGTTGGAAATATTTTTATTAAGTCCAAAGAGTGTCCAGGAGGTTCTAGAAATTTTTCTGGAATTTTTAGAGGTATTTTTTGTATTTTTCTGAGGCTTAATGGAATTTCTGTGCTTTTCTGAAAATCCAAAATAAAAAATCTGAAAAATAAAACCCCAACCCCTCCCACCGGCCGCCACGTGGACGGCCGAGATCGGCCGCGCCGCGGATCCACCCGGATTCCGCTCCCACCTTCCTCCTCCCCGCGCGCCACGTGTGCATTTGCGATTTCGCCACGTCGCCTGCGCGGTCTCATCTCGCCGCCGCGCTCTCTCCTCTCTCTCTCTGCGCCTCTGCCCCACTTGGCGCTCCACTCCTCCGCCTTTCTTTGCCCGCGGGCCCCGCCGTCGGCGCCTCTCCTCTGCTCTCGGCCCGGCCCGTTGTCGTCCACCCCGCCTTCTTCCCCGCGCCGTCTTCTTCCTCTCGCCTCGCCACGCCGGCGTTGCAACCTCCTCCGCCCTTCCGGCGCCTCCTCCTCCTCATACGTGCGCGCCTCCCGCATGACCCGCGCCCACCTTCTCCACCCCATCCCCTCTTCGCGCCCACCTCCCCAACCTCGCCCATAGCCGCCGCTCGCCTCGGCGAAATTCACGCCACCCGCTCCCCTCCGCCCCTATTTAAACCCTCCTCGGCCTCGGCATTCTCCGTACCACCTCCCTTCCACTCCCCTCGCCTCCCGCCATCCCATCGCCGCCGCGTCGCCGCCCTCGTCGTCGTCGCCGCCTCGGGACTACGGCGAGCAATCGCGCCGC
>JAYEVI010000376.1:0-81152 GCA_036346575.1 Dendrocalamus sinicus | reverse complement strand
TTCATCAAAATCTAATCCTTCGATTTGAGTATAACCTTGAGCAACTAACCTTGCCTTATTTCTTACCATAACTCTATTTTCATCTTGCTTATTCCGGAAGACCCATTTTGTGCCAATTATATTATGCTCTTTGGGCATTTCTACTAAAGTCCAAACATTATTTTGGGCGAAGTTGTTTAATTCTTCATGCATTGCATTTACCCAATCTGGATCATCTAGAACTTCATCTACAAATTTTGGTTCAAGAGAAGAAACAAACGAGTAATGTTCGCAAAAAGAAGCTACTCTAGATTGAGTTTGAACACCCTTACTCACGTCACCCAATACTTGGTCTATTGGATGATCTTTGGCGATTGCATTGTGAATCTTGAAAGTTGGATGTTGTTGGTCCTATGCTTCATCATCTACATCTTGTATATTGTTTGTTGTGGGGGAAGTGGAAGTTTCAACTTGTTTAGATGAGGAAGGTGAACTTGGATTATCTTTTGGTTTGATGTCTCCAATTTGCATATTTTCCATCGCTCGCCTTAGCCCTTCATCACCCATCGTCCAAATTCTCTTGCTCTTTTTGAGAGCCATTAGTTTCATCAAATTGAACATCACAAGATTCCTCAACTAAACTGGAGTTTTTGTTGAAAACTCTATATGCTTTACTATTTGAAGAGTACCCTAATAAAAATCCTTTATCACATTGATTTTGAAATTTAGAGAACCGAACACCCTTTCTTAATATATAGCATTTGCAACGAAATACTCTAAAGTAGGATATGTTTGATTTTCTTCCAATAAGAAGTTCACAGGAAGTATTTTTCAAAAGACGATGTAAATAAAGGCGATGTTTGGCACGACAAGCGGTGTTAATAACTTCTGCCCAAAATTTATCGGAAGTATTATATTCATCAAGCATTGTCCTAGCCATTTCAATTATTGTTCAATTTTTCCTTTCTACAACTCCATTTTGCTCGGGAGTGTAGGTAGTGGAAAGCTCATGCTTTATTCCAAATTCATCACAAAAATCTTCAATTTTAGTATTCTTGAACTCGAAACCATTGTCACTTTTAATTTTCTTTATTTTAAAATCAATTTCATTTTGGGCTCTTTTTGAAAAGCTTTTGAAAATACCAAAGGTTTTGATTTTGTCATTTAAGAAGATTATACTGTGTATCTTGAGTAATCATGTATAATGATTAAATAATAACTGTTGTCCCCAATGCTCTTATAGGTTGTTGGCCCAAACAAATCCATATATAAGAGCTCCAATGGCTTAGAACTTGACATGATACTTTTAGAAGGATGAGAGTTTGCAACTTGCTTCCCAGCATGGCAAGCGCTACATAATCTATTTTTCTCAAACTTCACATCTTTCAAGTCAACAACTAAGTCATTTTTGAAAAACATTTTAAGTTGAATCATTCTCGCATGACCTAGCCTTCTATGCCACAACCACCCAAAGAGGTGTTTACCATTAAACAAGTTTTTAAACAAGACTCACTAGAAGAAAAATCAACTAAATAGAGATTTTGAAATCTAAAACCTTTGAAAACTAGTTCAGTTTCATTTTCTTTTGAAATGGTTACAATTTCTTTAGTGAATGAGCAAATTAAACCTAAATCACATAATTGGTCAACGGATAGCAAATTAAAATTTAATGTTTCTATAAGAGATACATTTGAAATGGAAAGATTATTAGATATTGCGATTTTACCCAATCCAAGTACATTTCCCTTCCTATTGTCCCCAAATGTAATTCTTTCATTACTCCCACTTTCAAATGTGGTGAATATCTTCTAGTCTTCGGTCATGAGTTGAGTGCACCCACTATCAAGCACCCAATGCCGCCCACCGGTCTTGTAGTTCACCTACAAAAGAAATCATGTTCTTTTAGGTACCCAAATTTGTTTGGGTCCTTGGAGTTAGTAACCAAGGCTTTGGGCACCCAAATAGCAATCTTTTAGCACTCAAAATTGAGGTGCCAATAAATTTAGCAATAACATTTCTATTTTTGATTTTTTGGGCATGTAACATGAATCATATAAACCAATGGATTGAATTTTTTCTTTAGGTCGATCTTGTTGTTCATGTCCCAATTCCCGACATTTGTTACAATGGTTACCATTTTCCTCACAAAATTTGTGGGTTTGTTTGTCGGTTTCTTACCTTTCTTGAAATATATCCAAGACCTTCTTTGTTGAATGACTTCTTTTTATCATTGTAGCTCTTCTTTTGGATGACTTCTCCTTGTCATCCTTTTTGGTAGGAGCATTTGAGAGGCAATATACCCCTTCTTATCACATTCATAGCAGCGAATATTGCTATAGCGTTTGTTGGAGTAGGAATGTCCCTTCTTTGCTTTTTCATGACTCGGCTTTGGTTTGAGTGCCTCTTCATGAAGCTTCGGTTTGTTGGAGTGGTAGCTCTTTCCCGCTCGGGTAGGTTAGCTCAACCTTCACATACACCGGTCTTCTCACAAGTTTCTTTGAGCGAGATCATGGGCAATCTCCACCAAGTCGTCCGAGGGCGGCAAGCACCAAGTGTAAAAGATCTCAAGCTTCACTTGATCACAATCTAGTGCCAAAGGATCAATCTATTGGATGCAATGCACGTTTTGCTCAACCACCTTAAATGAATGCACAAGGAGTAAATGAGGTGTGGGGTGAATGCTCAATGTTCAAAGATGTTTAATAGGGTCTCTTATTTACGTCCTTGGCGAGAGTGCGGGTATTTATACTCTTACCAACCAAAACTAGCCGTTAGAGTGAAATTCTAGAAAAATTCAGGACAAGCGAAGTACCGCGGGCCAAAGGCGGTACTTCCACTACTGTTTGATAGCGACAACAATGGCTATGTCGGATCTTACGAACTAGCCATTGACCCATCGGCGTGGAACAACCGCGATTAAAAATCCGGTAGTTCCGTTGGCGATAGTTCGAAAGTTAGCGCGATGCCCGCTTGGACCAAGGCCAAGCGTTGGCGCTCTGGAAAAAAGGTTCGCGGAGCCTTCCGGAGCTTCCATGCTCGGAAGTACGCTCATGGTTGCGAGAACTACGACTTCTCGGCATTGAAACTCTTGTACTTCCAATTTCCATGGACTCGGGAATCTCCCAGGGTGCTCTCGAAAAAGGTTCCACTCGCGTAGGAGCTTAGGAAAGTGGGATTATCTGCGATTTGCATGCGGTACTTCGATCGTCGAACATAGCGTGGCGACTCAGAGGTGCTCTCGGAAAAAGGTTCCTTTCGGACAGCCGAGCTTCGAGCTCGGAAGTACCGTTCATGGTCGCGGAACTCTTGCTCTCCAGTAGTTACGCTATTGAAACAACGATGCCCGTTTTTCCAGACAGAGCACAGATTTGGCTATCAATTTAATTTTTTAATGAATGCATGCTCCTAAATTGATCCAATGGCACAAGAATATTGCTATCAAGCTACTTGCATTGATCTCTCTTTATGATACGACATTTAGCTTTGTGAATCCGATCTTCCATTCTTTTTCCTAAGACCGGTAAAAATAAAAAGAAGGTCCAAGTCTATGTATAGCTTTTCCTTGAGTCATGTTGATCTCCATGTTGATCCTTAGAATGCGTCTTGTCATCATTTTAGAGACTTAGCCTTTTAGACACTTGACAAACATGTTAGTCCCATATTCTCATAAATTCATTAATTACCAAAACCATTTTTTGGGGCCCAGATTCTTTCAGCCGGTGGTGAGGTGTGGTCCGCGTGGAGTCGAAGAGTCATAGTCTTGTGGAGTCGAGAGGAGATGGGGGGCTAGGGATGCCGCGAAACATGAGCTTGACTACTTGATCATGAGGTGATGAGGTCGGGCTGGGCTGGCTATGCCATATCTTTGCCGCTTGGGAGCTGGGCCACGCCGGCTGCAAATGTGCCTCTGGCCAGGCTATAAACCTCGGGGGCGTACCCCTGTGTACTCAAGAAAAATTTATATACATACTAAAAAAATACTACTACTATTTTTTCAGACCTCGAACCGATTGGGCAATGGCCCATCTCCGCCCCTGGTAGGACGTAGGCGATACACTGAATTTACATCCAATGGCACAAAATCCGATTGGTTCCTTGAAGAAAACAATCAAGTGTTGTTTACAGTCACATTGTAATATTCACTTATTCAACCTAGATATATGTACGGTTGTATATATGGTCAAAGTAGTAAATTGTAATACTTTAACTATAGTTATTCCATGTAACTTCTTTGAGCCGTCTAACTTTTGCGCATGTGGGGATGCACCGAACGTGCCGCATCACGCTTCTCTGAAAGCTTTCCTCGCCGATCTTTTCGCCTAGTCAAGTGCCCTACTTCCACACCAAAAGGAAACAGGAGGCTTCCTTTATTCCCATCTCCACCCATATATCTTGAGGAGGTAGAGCACAAAATCATCCTCTAATAAGACTAGTAATATGCCCATGCTAACGCTACGGTAAAATACAAAACAAGATAAAATTTGTAAAAAAATAAAACGAACAATCATATTCATTAAGATTCACGTCTCATATATTGTATAACCAAATATTTTTGTCACATAATGAATGTCATATAAATAAATGAGAAGTTGCCGGTTCCTTCTAATTGCTGATGAGTATAGGAAGGCACACCAACATCAACATACCTTCAAGTCACTTCCTGAATATCCATCAGTCATATTGGCAAGTAACACAAGATCCACATCTGGTGCCAACACTTCATTGGACAGTATCACTTTCAAAACCTTCTCTCTATTCGATGCATCAGGTAAGTTCACCATTAATCTGCCAATAAGAATCAGTGCTCAAGAGTTAATTAGCAGACCTAAACTGTCAAGTTCGGGGCGCAGAAGCTACTGCGAGGAACCTTGAGCAACGACCTCATCGAGGTCAAAGGTCTATTTGTGTCTCCAAGAACCAATACATGTTCTTTATCTTTGATGCAACCCATCCCAATTTACCATAAATTCATTTTCATCTTGCGCATGGCTTCATGCTCTCCTGGATTTTCTCTCTTTCCTAGTATCTTGTCAACTTTGTTAAAAAGTTACACATGTAAGCACAATACACTACAAGAAAAAAGTAGATAGTGATCATAGAATTCATTTGCTTGCGCACCTCATCAATGAATATTATAGCGAGAAGATATTTTACTTGCCAAAGAGAAGCGGCCTTTACGTATTTCTCCCTTCCCCAAACCAACGAAAAGAATATGAAAATTGCACGATTCAACGGAAAGCGGACAAAAGTAGCACACTCAACTAATTGTTATTTTGGTTGAGCGATACCTTTGACATTATGCTTGACAACGATATGTTGATAAAGTTTGCACTGCTTGATAGCTCTTTGCTTTCGCAAGCATTGTTTTACTGTGCGGAGGCCCAAAGCAATATTCCCTGCAAGTGCCACAAAGAAATGGATTGGCGGCACTCCAAAGATTTCAACATGACCAAATAGAGCGCTAGCTAACAGACATCATAATACGGTGACATATAATGTTCGAACATTTGTTTTTCAAGTATGATATTTAGTGTACATCTGACATCACAAGTGACGACGAGCAGTTCAGACTTCAGAACTTCAGATGTTAAAAATCCCACAGCAACGAAGTATAAATAGAAGAGAATCTTCATAGCAAGAGTCATTCTTCACGCGCTCAAAAGGTTACTTATACATCAAGCAGTAATAAAGTAAAAAATCGTATTAAAGCATCAGATGGGAGAGTTGTGACTGCAGTCTACCATATCATATGCACCTGAAGAATTCCACAACAAACAAATCTTTTTAATTAAGAAATACTTGATAATCAAGATCATGATAACTCATGCCATAGAAATGCCTCACAGGACATTTAAACACATCATAAGTAGCTCAAATATTTCCTTGGATTAGATTTAATCGCATTCTAATGTAAGGCGATGTAAGCGATAACAAGAATGTTGCTGTGCAGTACGAAAATAGTGAAAACTTCCTTTTGTTCAAAGTTAATATAAGAGTCAATTGTCATCCATCGGACATGAACAAAAATACGATGCACTCGAGAGGTAAGAGTGAACTTTCCTCATGCCACATTATCAAAATACTCCCACCTAATACGAGGATAGCTGCAAAATAAAGGACGTCTTGAGGAAGAGAACAGGCTTAAAATCCTTCATGGGCGTTTGCTTAGCACAAGATGCATTATAACAAATGCCAACCTTTGTGTCAATGCATAACACAAAATGTAAAGGAATTGTTCTCAAGAAAGTCGTGTGGTGCAAGGATTAATATATCAGCGATTGATAATAGAATATCGAGGCTTTGTTGTAAAAGATGAAGTATTATGTAAACAAAACCTTCATCACAAGAACTTTCACTTACTCTCGGTCTATAGCCAAAATTCTTCCCAGCTGATGCCTCAGATTTCCTGGTTCGGATAACTCAATGTTTGCAACTGCAAAGAACCTACAACAAATTGATGTCTATCAACAATAGTTATTTGAATTGTGGACAAAATATCCAACCAACTCTCCTCGATCTCAAATAAAATGGGTTAAGAAGTGCAGAATGAAATTACCATGTACTAAATAAAACTAACATGCACTAAATAAAACTAACTAAATTATTGTCAGGTTTAATTAAGAACCAGCAGATAACATGTTTCTATAAATAATGAACCTGCAAGTTAACTTTCGTTAGAAAACCATCTCACTTATTTACTTTGTCTGTGAAGTGCAAACCATAAGCATGGAACCATTATCCTTACCTTTGTTCCCACTCTGGAAGCCCAAGGAGGAATATGTGAAACTAAAATAAAATGTCTAAAAGTGGGCCCACAATCCAAGGTACTTATTAGTATTAAGGAATAGTGTAATTCGCTTCAATTCGAGTTATTTTTTATAATTTAATATACATGTGCTTCCAGATTCTGACATTCTTATTGCAATTTCAACATGTGAGTTAGATGCTGAAAGTGATACGCATGCATCCTTCATAAAAAAAAGGTGATATGCATTCTTTTTTCCCTACATTGAAATTTCATATCCCCTTCTATCTTTTCCAATTCTCATTAGTCCCTCTGGTTGCATATAATCGTCAGACTATTAGAGTACAACCTACTACTCCTTGAAAGTTGCAACATATTGTTTGGTGTATAACAAGCAGCTCAAATCTACAGAGAAGAGAAGAGGGGCATAAACAAAGAACAGCAGCACTGACCTATGCATCTCAGAACAAAAGTAAAGAAGAGAGAGCTTTCCCGAATCTGAAAGCACAACCAGAATTTCTTTCCCTTCTATCTGAAAAAATATAGCAATTAATTATCATTCAATATGTCAACATTTCAGAAGCCAAATAGTGACAGAGACATGCACAAGGAAAAATTGCAAAGTGTTATGCTCTGCTATGAGAAAGAACAACACCTTTGGCATTAAACCAAAGTGTGTATAGCGCCAGTCCAAGGCACCAATATCTTTTATAATACCAAACGTGGTTTGTTCACAGATTGACTGTAAAACACCATCGTCACCAACCACAACCAATTCTAGTGAAGTTTCCTACAGCAATAACTAACTTTTTCAGCAAAACAATAAACAACAACATCATTATGCACAATTAATCCAGCAGCCTTGCAACCAGAGATTGATAGATTCCTCTCATACTATAGACGGGCTCCCACTGAAATTTTTTTTGCAGATGCACTTCCTATTAGTTCATCCAACATATGTAGTACTAAAAGAAACTCTCAAACTGTACCTAATATCCTTCGTTCGATGCAAGCTCTACCAAGATGACTAAAAATAGATTGGAAGATGGTAAAAGCAGGTACATAGATGTCATAATTTGATTCTGCTGCTGAAACCGAGACAGTGCTAGCGTAAACAACCCAGTCGCTTGAATAATCATGATCAGTTTGGATCTAGAATCTATCTTCACATCAAATCGCGACGGATTTGACTGTCCTACAATCAGCATGTTTGCAAGTAAAATCTGATAAAGTAATGTAATCTAGTATAATTTGACTATTACTGTATGAATCTATTTAACAGAAATTTCTGCAAGAAAATTGTAGTGTTACACTCAGAGAACATAGTAATTTAGTTGCCAGTTTCAGAGCACAGAAAAGTTCTTTTAGAAAAGAGTACAGAAAGGTATGCAATATTTTGTATTAACACTGCAAGCATAATTCTTCTTGGTAATAATGGACCATCACGAGTTGACAAAAAAGTAGAGATACTTTCGCATACATTCCATTGCCCACCACCAAAAGTATTTCGACCGAAAACATCGATACCCATATACACATCATACTTCCTGTCGCCAGCAACCGCAGCTGAATCTTCTGGATCTTTTTCCTGCAAAAGTCATCCCAATTTCATCAGGCAATCATTTAAGTGAGCTTGCAGGGGACCGAAAAGAAAAAGGTGGTTACCGTCCAAGAATAATTGGAAAAAAATCCGTCACACAGGTCAAAGCATGGCTTGTTATATTCGTTGAGCTTATTCTGCCAGGCGAGGTCACCATTCACGGTAATTGCATCGTACCTGCAGAGCCAAGTCAAAGACACCAAGTAATTTATCAGACAAGCTTTACAGCTAAAAGCAGTCATGCTTACAACAAAGTATGAAATATCAACTCCACCATATGACTAAGGATCCGGGAACTGCATCATGCATTGTCTTGATTAGGTGTTTGATGAATTCTTTCAGGTTATCGATGAACTGAATGTCGAGGTCGACCTCAATATTCATCTGAAAGATGATTCAGTATCAATGAGACGTATCTCCAACAACGAAAATACGAATCAGATAAAAACTCTTGCCATTGAACATATTGTTCCGTACCCTTTGTTCCTTTAGATTTTAGAACGTATAATCACATTTAGAACCCAAAATTACAAGATAGCATGAATGAGATTACCAGCCAGCCATCAAAGCCCAAGGTAGCAGCCAGCTCTGTGAGCATCTCGGCATACATCTGCGCGGAAGCCTCCGTTGCAAGCACCTTCTTGCAGATTTCTGCACCTTTATCCCCCTCTGTGATGAACGTTCCCAAAACCTTCGCTCAAACGGCAAAGAAGAATTACATGTCCAGTTGAGCAAATTCAAGAACCAAGGCAATCGAAGCAGGAAGAAGGCAAGAAAAGAATTTGGAGGGAGGTAAGAAACTATAGGAGGCAGCACCTTGACGCCGTGGAGGTGGGTGGTGTTGGTCCAGCACGGCGGCGGGAGGGTGACGAGGTAGTGGGAGAAGTAGACGAAGACGTCGATGAGGTACCAGTGCCAGATCGCGTAGGCGTCCGGGTTGGTGCCGCCCTGCGGCGCCGTGTCGTCGCGGTACCCGCCCTGCATGTCGTGGCACACCAGGGCACGCGGCCGCGCCGGGAGCGGCGCCCGGGGACAGGAGCGGCGTGGAGGCGCGGTTGAAGGGAGATGGAAGTTGGCGGCCTCGGAGAGTAGGCGCGGGAGGCGAGCGCGGTGAGGTCGGTGATGGGGTAGGAGATGGGCGGCGCCGGCGGACGCGTCGAAGGGCGGCTCCCACGGCCGCCGGTCGTCGTCCACGAC
Organism: Dendrocalamus sinicus; assembly: GCA_036346575.1. NCBI lineage: Eukaryota > Viridiplantae > Streptophyta > Magnoliopsida > Poales > Poaceae > Dendrocalamus > Dendrocalamus sinicus. The sequence goes on along the minus strand of JAYEVI010000376.1, from coordinate 71,631 downwards.
AGCGGCGGCGTCCGCGTTGGAGGGAAGCATGGCACGGAGGCGATGGAGTAAGAGGCGCGGGGAGAAGGGCATGCGCCGACGTTGACCCTGCGGATGAGACGACGGAGTCGGCGGACGAGTGGTTGACTTGCGAGGCTCGGGCGAGGGGTCGCGGGCGTCGGCGCGGGGTGGGGAGGAGGAGGAGGCGGCGGCGGAGCGGAGGGGTGGGGGAGGAGGAGGAGGCGGCGACGGCGGAGGAGCGTGGGAGGAGGCAGCGGAGAAATCAGAAGGGCGGAGGCACACGGGTTCGGTGGGGGAGGCCGGCGGCGGAGGAGGAGGAGGGAGGGGGGGAGGCGGAGGAGGGGTGGGGGAGGAGGAGGAGGCGACGGGGGAGGAGGCGGCGGTGGGGGGAGGCAGGCGGCGGCGAAATCCAAGGAGAAGGGTGGGGAGGGCGGTTCGGGAGGAGGGAGGGTGGGAAGGGGTACTGCAGATCTATTGAAGGATGACCGTCGGATATGGTTAAGTAAGGAGAGAAAATAAAGGAGAGTTAATCTGGTGCGGACGTTTTTAGGATGGTGTATTTTTGGGTGCATATTGTGGTGTGGACGTAGTTAAGGTCATGACTGTGGAGCAGGTAATTGTTGGGTGGATGTAGAATAATTTTAACTGGTGGTTTATAGGAGTAGAGATAGAGATAGAGATTCTGGATGATGTCATCAGTTTCTGATATGCCCTTGTTAACATAAGTTTATGGGGATGAGCCTCCTATACTCACAAGGTCTCCACATGCGTACATTTGTACATATACAGTTGTGGAGCTAAGATTTTACAAAGTCTCGGGTCCAAAACTAAGGGGCTATAAGTCTATAATTAATATCGAATACTATCAACTCTGAGACATAACAAAAGTACAACATAAATACACTATCAAAATAAAATTTGAATTTCATGTTTAACGATACGACAAACTAGATAAAACATAGCAAAAAAAACTGCAAGTGCAAAGATGAAATTACATATGTAAATTAAGAATACAAGACCACAACGTTATTTTTAATGCAAATTACGAAATAAGAATTTAACATACCAATAGAACGAGGTAGTTTTACGCGTACGACCTCATACTTTGAAAACATTGTAAAATGTTGTTATCATTAATGCTTGCAAATACATCTCGCTCAATATAGCATATCATGCAATCAGAGAGTCGCGGTCTCGTGGTGTTGAAAGGAGGCAGGGGGCTAGGGTTTCCTGCGAGACGCAAGCTTGACTGCTTGAGCACGAGGTGATGATGTCATCTTTGGACCCGCTCACGTGTCTTGCCGCTTGGGAGCTAGGCGGGCCGATTGCGAATGTGCCTTGGGCGGTCGTAAACCTTGGGCCTGCCCTTGTGTACTAAAGAAACTTTTATATGCATGCTAAAACAATCCTACTACTATTTCTCGGGCCTCGGGCGTTGGGATCTGAATATGCTTAGCGCGTTTCAGTTAAATATATTATTTGGCTGAAAAGAATTATCATGCCGCATTAAATTTTAATGTGTGAACTCTATTACTATTGGATCTTTAATTATTATACTTGAAGAAACAGAGCTATTATTTTATTAAATTATATATATGCATAAATTTGATCTATATAAATCTAAAATGAATATGTGCATGGAAAACCAAATATAATACAAGCTTTCAGCAGTGCATTAGAAAAATAAGACGCATGCGTGCTTGCAGATTCGCCAAGAGAGGAGAAAGGAAAGAAATCGTTTTCTATTGGGCATGCGCGAGACAAAAGAAAAGAAAGCACGCCACGCTACATATTGCTAGTGCTATCCGGCGGGAGTCCTCACGTGAAACACATAGAATGAAACAAATAGAAGACAATGTGATGTAGCTGCATGCATGCACAAGAGGGAGGCATGCATGGACAGCATAGTGCTGCGAAGGCTCTCAAATCGGACGGCATCACATCGGGAGGATCGGATCCAACCGCCGGGAGCCGGTGCAAATGACGCCGCTATGGAGGACGGCATGTTACTCCATTCTATCATCACGGTGATCTGGAGTCAGTCAACCCTGCCGATCTGGTGATGTTGCCGGCTTGCAGGACCGAGAAAAAAAAAACAGATTTCGGTACATACCCCTTGATAGTTCTTGATGCATAATCCTAGCTTCCAATCAACAGCTTTGCAAGTAAGATTAATACGGTAGATTACATTGCCACGTTGGCCTAGTGCGGAATAGAACACACTCACGGTGATCGAAAATACACACAAACATCTCGATCAACTCAAGACACACAATTTTTCTTTTTTTTCCGTTGTATTTACGGTCTCGGTTTACACACAAAGAACTAACAAACAACTCCGAGTCTTCCGACCATGATCCGCATGACTCGCACTCTCCCACTACCGAATAACTCATTCCACTAACCAACTTACTCGGTTTAGTGGATACGATCGTTACGTGCGGATTAAGCGCTACGGCGATCTCGAAGACCTTCAAGTCATACGCAACTATGTCTTGTCAACGCGGTGTCTCAACCTTGCCTCACGACCACGGCCTTTGACTATGATGCCTTCAACCGTTTCACCGACCATGGCTTGTCGACTACATCTTCGACCACGGCTCCATCGACCGCTTCACCGACTACGGCAGCCGGCGGCATCTCCAATAGTAATGCTCACACGAGGCGGTACTATCGGTATTCGAGCACGATCGGGATCTTGTAACTTATGAGTACCAACCATCGATTACTATGCGACTCGACAAGCTGTAGTTGCAGGTGTGACTTAGATGTGTGGCAACAACATTCGGTCCTTAGTTCACCCGGATGAGAATCTCCCTATCTACGTGCGAGATACCTTCTCACATCGATAGTTCATATTATAACTCGCCCACATCTAAATCTCGGTTTTCATTTTATTTTATATCAAACTAACAGAGGTTCCTCCTCTAGTTCAACATTTCAAAATCACCCATGTCCAAACATAAATTTTTCCGAATCATCAAACTTAGCGGAAACTATTACGTGGCTAAGCATCTAGACCATATACTCAAAGTAATAAACCCAAAATGACAATACCTACTGTCTAGGCCCTGATCAATTCGGCTTAAGCTTCTGGCTTCCGGCTTATTTTTCACTATTCACAAATTTCGTCTTTTTCTAAATTTTTAGCTTTTTTTGTGCTTTTTTGCCGGTTCTTTTTTTTTCCCGTATTTGTTTGTATTATACGTAATAGGCTAACATACTTTTTATATTTTTTTAATTTTTTAAATTTAATTATGCTAAATAAGTCTCTGTCATTCTGATGTTTTTTCACCACTACAATGCTTTCAGCCATAAGCCACCAAAAAAAGCCCAATTGATGGAGTTACAAGGTTTACATGAGATAACATTCAATCAGAATCTGATCTATATCTCCTAAATAGGTACCTGATCGGTTACAATCAAACATAACTGTTGTAGGGGTGGCCCCCACCTAAACCCAGCAGGCCTGATAGAAGGTTATAAGACCCAGAATAGGGCATGTGTAATGACATAGCAGCCCAGGGGATAACGAGATGTAAGGGTATAAGCGTAAAAGCACTCCTCATGTGCATATATATATGAATACGAGGCCATGGGGAGGGCAAGCCATTTTACTCATCTCCATCACTCTCCACTACCATCTCTCTCTCTGTTTGATGCAGTAACCACAACGGTTGGCGCCGTCAGTGGGGAGGGCCGGAGTAAGCCAAGCTTTGAAAAAGATGGCACCAAAAAGCTTCGTCGTGGCGAAGGGAAAGAAAGCGGCGGGCGGGCGCCGTATGAGTACGTGGTGTCGGCATCGGCATGGCGGCGCGTGGCGGCAGCGCGGTGGCGGAAGGCGTCGGCGTTCGCGCGGCGACGCGACCCGTCACCGACACCGCGACGACCAACCCGTCACGGCACGCGACGACCAACCCGTCACCAGCGCGCTACGCGACATCAACCCGTCGGCACTACAACGACCCCGCCACCCGCGCCGGCGGCGCGATCGGCGGCCGGGTAGCCGCAATAAACATCCGGCGGATCCGGAGATCGTGGCGATGGTCCTGCACGCAACCGTCCGGCCCAGGTGTTCGGCGGCCCGGCGGCACTGCGGTGGAAAGCGCCATACTAGCAGCCCTCAGCGCGTTCGGCGGAGCTAGGGGACCTTCGCGGGCCGTCAGAGATATGCAAGAGGCTCGGGCGGCAGGCTGCGCCGATGTCGCGTCCGAGCCCACGCGGAGAGGTGGGCGATCGCGAAGCCCCACGTCTAGCCGCGTGCGTGCGGCGCGTAGATCCAAAGTCACCGCTTCGATGGGGCTGCGGCGGTGGCATGGCGAAGACTTCAAGTTTCCTAGCGCCTTCGACCGTACAAAGCGACACGGACCCCGCGAGTTCGTGCTGCGTATGCGACACGCGATCGGCCGCGAGCGGAGACGACACCACGGCGAAGGACTCCCCTCGCGGCGCAAGGAGTGGCGCTCTCTTGGTTGTTTACCATAGAGCGGGCTCCATCTACGCGTGGGAGCAGCTCGCGACGCCTTCACAACAACTTCCAAGGAAACTATGTCGGCGAGTCGGCGCGACCAACTCTTGTTTGTGAAGCAAAACCCTCGGGAAGCTCGGGACTACTTCAGCGCCGCCAGATTCGATGCCAAGTGAAAGACGTTGATGAAACCACCGTCGTTAATGCAGCCATACAGGGCCTTCGTCCGGGCCCGATGGCCGAGTACAATCGCGAAAGTCAATCAAGGCGGTGGCGGCTCTTCGACAAAATGGAGGAATACGCCGAGCGGAAGAAGACGCGGCGAAGGCAAGGTGGCGACTCCAACACCAACGGGCGGAGCCTCGGCAAAGCGAAGATCTGCGAAGGATGGTTCTTGAAGGAAACGTGGCGAGTGCGTCGAGGATGCGCCGACCGCGAGGGCGCCTCGCACAAGTCGTCCGTCGGCCCAAGCGCGGCCAGCCGAGGTCGGCGAAACCGTGCGTCCTCGACATTGAAGGCGGTTCGACGGCGCTCCGCGGCCGAGGCGGTCGAAGCGTGGTCGGGCGCGGCCGTGGCGGGCCGGGCGCGGCGTTAAATCACGGAGATTATGGCGACCAGCACGGGGACTGCAGTGCGTAGTCCACAACCGCGGCAACCACGATACCGCTTTGCACCTCCATCGCGGTGCTCGCGATAGCGTCACTAGGGGCGAGAACCGGAGGCGCGTCGCTGCGGTGGCCCGTCAATTCCGTCACGAGGCCCCATGCGATGCGAGCGCCGAGGATGCAACCCGGGAAGGCCTCTTACGGATCCAAGCTCACGTCTGGCGGCCTCGGGAGGGCCTCCACGCCGCTGCGAGCCCCGGAGGCAACCCACCACAGGTCGTGCGTCATATCCGGAGGCTCTGCGTTGGAATTCGCCTCGGCACGGCAGCGAAGGCCTATCGCGCGAAGACTACATCACGTGGCGGCATACCAGCGCAGCGCGCCGGCCGGGCGCGGCACGGTTACATTCACACCGCGATGCTCAAGGCGTGGACTTCCCTCATCGGGACGCCTAGTCATCCGGGTCACTATCGCGGATGCGGCGTGGGGCGTGCCTTGGTGGATGGCGGTAGCTCGCGCGAGCGTATTGTTTGCGGCGCCGACCGGATGGGGATCCTCGAAGCGCCTAGGGCCTCGGGAATCCCACTGCGGGCTTGGGGGCAGCCCTGCGGTATTTGGGCCAAATAGGTCTTCAAGTCTCCTTCGGCCAAGATGACAATGTGCGGGCGAAGATGCCACCTTCGGCGTGGTCGACCTTACGTGCCCCTACAATGCCATATTAGGCGCCCAATCCTCAACTCCTTGGCGCGGTACCACATCACGTCTATCTATGCGTGAAGATCCGGGTCCCGGACCATCATCACCGTCGGCGACGGAGATATGGCTCGGCGCATCGAGCAGTACCGGTACGCGTCGCGGCCAACGGCGCTCTTAGAGCTGGCGTCCACAGTAGCGAGGTCGCGGGGCCATTGAGCGCCTTGGCGGGCCTGCGAGATGTCTAGCGACTAGAGGCTTCGGCCACACCAGGACAAGCGGTTAGTATATCCACCCCAAATTGCTTACCCGCATAAGCGGGGATGTAATGAAGATCGCCGTTTGTCACCAATCTTTCTTCATCACGCGCAAATGCGCGGCGGAGGCACGCGAGCGGCTTGCGGCGCGTTCCGCGATATAAACAAAGACACACGCGTTCGCGTGTGCACTCGCCGTAGCGAGTGCGGGGCGAGTATAATCGAAGTCACACGTTCGCGTGTGCACTCGCCGTAGCCAAAGGTGGCGGGCTGAGTATAAACAAAGACGCTGCGTTCGCGTGTGCACTCGCCGTGGCTGAGTGCGGGTGAGTATCATCGAAGTCGCGCGTTCGCGTCTGCACTCGCCGTAGCCAAGGTGACGGGCACGAGTATAAACAAAGACACGCGTTCGCGTGTGCACTCGTATGCCGAGTGCGGGGTGAGTATAAATCGAAGTCGCGCGTTCGCGTGTGCACTCGCCGTAGCCAAAGGTGGCGGGCAGTATAAACAAAGACGCGCGTTCGGCGTGTGCACTCGCCGTAGCGAGTGCGGGGTGAGTATAATCGAAGTCGCGCGTTCGCGTGTGCACTCGCCGTAGCCAAGTCGTCGGGCACAGTATAAACAAAAGACGCGTGAGGGCGCCCTGCGCACGCACTCCACGAGTATAAATAAGATGCGGATGTTCTCCTGCACACTCTCGAGTCTAAACAAGAGCGAACTCCGCGCATGCGAGGACCTCATCCTGCGCGCATACTGCGGAGTATAAATAGGGCGTGGATGATTGACCCCACGCACTCTGTGGATTATAAATAAAACTACGGAGGCCCCACGCGTTTACGCAACAGCGGTGGAGGGCGCAGTATTGTCGCGGCGGGCGAGGCTCACCCTCGCGTCTTGTGGGAGGTGACGCGCGCGCGTTGCGAAAGCAGCGCGCCAAAGGCTACCCGCCATGAGGAGCAAGAGGCAGGAACGTGCGCGCACTTCCACCTCGCCGATCTACGGACTATAAAAAGCGGCGTCGAGTCGCCTCCGCACACACGATCTACGGACTATAAAAAGCGGCGTCGAGTCGCCTCGCATACGCCGATCTCGGACTATAAAAAGCGGCGTCGAGTCGCCTCGCACACGCCGATCTCGAACTATAAAAAGCGGCGTCGAGTCGCCTCGCACACGCTAGTCTACGGACTATAAAAAGCGGCGTCGAGGTTCGCCTCCGCTTTACCGATCTGGTGAAAAAGCGGCGTCGAGTCGCCTCCGCACACGCCATCTGCGGATGTAAAAGGTGGCGCCAGGCGCCCCATAGCGCCGTTCTAAGGAACCTTGCGCGACTACTTCGCCAGCGGCGCGCGTCGAGCGGAGATCCGTCCCGCGCGGCATGTGGCGTCCGGTGAACCCGGCGGCATCAACACACGCGCATATCCTAAGATGACGGAAAATCTGCATATCGAAAAAATCACACAAGTACAAAGGTCGGCAGCATCCTTGCCGTTCTAAGCCGCTATCCGCGGGCTCGTCCTTAACAGCGCTAAGTGGGGCCTCGCTCGAAGAAGGTCGATGCGGATCCACTAGCAAGCTAGCTGAACCCGTTGCTTTGTACGATCTTTCACGATCGCCTTGTTGGATGCCCTCTCCAAGATAAGCCTTCTCCCACGCACACCGCAGCACGTGAACAAAGGGTAGAGAAACCGAAGTTTCAGCGAGTAGAATCCAACACCACAATTGGATTCAACACACCAAGAGCAATTCCTCGATGGAAATCTCAAGAACACGCCAACAATGGCCACCAAACCATGGTGATTTTCTGGTTTCTATTTCTCAAATCAAAGTCTAAGTCACAATGGGGCTAAGGCCCTGGCCTTATATTGGTGCACAATGCACGGCCTTGATTACAACTCACACACTACTTGGCCTAAGGCTGAAACAAACTCCAATACGAACTAAAAAGGAAATACCTAAACTGCTACCTCTGGATTCTCTCTTAATTTGCGATCTGACTATGAGGATTTCGTGGCTGGCACCTTGTCCATTATGTGGGGCTTCCAAATATCTTTCCAACGAGTCCAAGAACGCCCAAATCGGACTCCGTTTGTGAAAGTTATGGACGTTTTAGTATCGGTCTTGCCAGCTGTCCCAATCTGAGTCCGAATCGGTTTCAAATCTTTATATGTTTTGTTTTCTGGTTCAAGGGGCTTCCAAATCCGTTTGGAACCTGAAAAGGAATCCTTCTCAACCTTTAGAAAGTCATGGTGTGGTCGAATTTTACCCTTACTTGCATTGCAATACTCGAACTCTTTATGTTTTGCAAGTCGCGCGTCTCTCCGGACAGCTCGTGCAGCATCCAATGAAATTGCCATAAGTTTGTGTAGGAAGCTCCAAATCAAGTGCCATTTGATTCGTTGGAAAATAGACTTCATTAGCTTTCCAAATATGTCTTTTGTGCACGTTAGAAACCTCAGAATTGGTATTCAAAGCTTCTTGAACATTGTGCACAAAACTGCAAGCACTAACCAAAGTTGTAGTGCTACTTGGTGCCACATCATCCTCCCCTCCTTGAAGCAAAGCCGTCCTCGGTTTTGGGGTAATCTTGGGAGCTTGCTTCTTCTTGGCTGTAATTTCTTCATCAACATGAATAGCACTCTCCAATTTTGGTTTCAACACATGCTTCTTTCCCTCATGTACAAATGTATATGTGTTGGACCGGCCCTCATGCGTAGCATTGCGATCATATTGCCATGGTCTTCCCAACAATAACCCACATGCATCCATTGGAACTACGTCGCAATCCACCTTGTCAACATAGCCACCAACAACAAACGGAACACGCGCCTTGTGAGTTATCTTTAGCCTTCCGGAGTTGTGTAGCCACTCCACATGATGTGGTTGAGGATGCCTCCACGTGGACAGCCCTAAAGCGTACACAAAATCTTTGCTAATCACATTGGTATAACTTCCACCATCTATGATCAACTTGCATGCTTTATCTTTGATTTTGCAGTCTGCTTGAAAAACACTCCACCGCTGTCCTTTTGTTTCAGTTTCTTTACTTTGCACCTTTCGGACCAAAAGATTAACACCATTCAACTCTGGATAACAATAGGCAACATCTTCCTTGGAATCATCGGATTTTTCACTTTCAGAATCACTACTAGAACTTGTTGAAGCATAGCTGTGTTTGTTGAGAAGCACTCTTCGTTGATTTGGACAATCACGCATCATATGACCTCTTCCCTTGCACTTGAAACACTCAATTTCTCTAGCACGAGCATTAGAAGGCAAACTAGAATCAGTTTTAGTTGCTTCTTTACCTCTATTGCTTGCCTCCCTTGAAAGAGCACCATTTGAACGGCTTGATGCCGCCACTTTGGAGTGTGAACCCACAGCATCGCCTTGCTGTAATGAACGCCTCCATGACTTTGTTTGAGTGTTAGCATGTCCACCCTTGGCTTGTTTGCGCTTCAATTGTTGTTCAACACGTTCACTTGATGCACCAATTCTTGAATGTTGTAGTAATGGACCATCTCCACCCTATCTTGCACATCCTCATTCAACCCATTAAAGAAACGTGCCATAGTAGCCTCATCATGCTCCTCTGTCCTGTGCGGATCATCAACATCTCCATCTCTTTATAATATTCATCAACACTAGAATTACCTTGGCGTAGTTGTTGTAGCGGTTGTACAAGGTCCTCGTGTAGTGTGCTGGGACAAAACCTCGCCTCAAAATATTCTTGATTGTGCCCAAGTATGCGGACGAGCTCCTACGCGACACAATTGGTTCCACCAAACAAGAGCATATCCGGTGAACTCGATTGTCGCCAACCGAATCTTCTTATCCTCGGTATAGTGATGGCTGTCAAAAATTTGTTTGACACGCATCTCCCAATCAAAGTACTCCTCGGTTCAGCTTTACCATTAAATGATGGGATAGAAATTTTTATCCGCCCAATTCCATCATCCACGGCAACACGGCTGAGCAAACCCGACACCACCTCGCCACGCATGTCCCTACCACGGTCAGCACCACGGTAGTCCGAGCATGGCGCGGTTGTGGAGCAAAACCGCTGCACCATCAAAGATCTCCTCGTGTCATGCGTCTTCATATGGTGCACGCCGTTCGGGATATTGAGGTTCCCGTTTAGCATGCTGAAATTGTGGTGGCTGGTTGCGTATCTCCTCCGTCAAAGCATCAATTCGCGCCCCAAATCATCAACCTTGCCTTCAAGCTTAGTGACAACTTAAGAAGTAGTCACGTGTCACTTCAAATCAAATTGTACCTCGGGCGGCAAAGGCGCGCATATTAGGGCACCTCCCGATTGGCTCGGCATGATTATGTCGCGCCTTGCCATCTTCAATCTTCATAGAACCCGCCATCAAGAAAAAAATTCAGCAACCTCGTCCGTGATCAACCACGCTCGATGCGGATGATGCGGATCCACTAGCAAGCTAGCTGAACCCGTTGCTTTGGCCCCGATCTTTCACGATCGCCTTGTTGGATGCCCTCTCCAAGATAAGCCTTCTCCCACGCACACACAGCACGTGAACAAAGGGTAGAAACCGAAGTTTCAGCGAGTAGAATCCAACACCACAATTGGATTCAACACACCAAAGCAATTCCTCGATGGAAATCTCAAGAACACGCCAACAATGGCCACCAAACCATGGTGATTTTCTGGTTTCTATTTTTCAAATCAAAGTCTAAGTCATAATGGGGCTAAGGCCTGGCCTTATATTGGTGCACAATGCACGGCCTTGATTACAACTCACGCACTACTTGGCCTAAGGCGAAACAAACTCAATACGAACTAAAAGGAAATACCTAAACTGCTACCTCTGGATTCTCTCTTAATTTGCGATCTGACTATGAGGATTTCATGGCTGGCACCTTGTCCATTATGTGGGGCTTCCAAATAGCTTTCCAACGAGTCCAAGAACTCCCAAATCGGACTCCGTTTGTGAAAGTTATGGGCGTTTAATGTCGGTCTTGCCAGCTGTCCCAATCCGAGTCCGAATCGGTTTCAAATCTTTATATGTTTTGTTTTCTGGTTCAAGGGCTTCCAAATCCGTTTGGAACCTGAAAGAATCCTTCTCAACCTTTAGAAAGTCATGGTGTGGTCGGATTTTACCCTTACTTGCATTGCAATACTCGAACTCTTTATGTTTTGCAAGTCTCGCGCGTCTCTCCGGACAGCTCGTGCAGCATCAATGAAATTGCCATAAGTTTGTGTAGGAAGCTCCAAATCAAGTGTCGTTTGATTCGTTGGAAAATAGACTTCATTAGCTTTCCAAATATGTCTTTTGTGCACGTTAGAAACCTCAGAATTGGTATTCAAAGCTTCTTGAATATTGTGCACAGAACTGCAAGCACTAACCAAAGTTGTAGTGCTACTTGGTGCCACATCAAGGTCGGCCTGCCCAAAAGTTCAACGACTCCTCGGCCCTTTGCCAGCGTCGAAGAAGCGCCGCCAGTCATAAGGCGAACGCGACGATCGCCCCGCAAGGAAGCTGCGGGATGAAGGCAAGTAATCAGTTCGTGAAGCAAACACGCACTTTATTCATTCAATTAAGGGCGAGCGTTACAACGCACGCCCACACCTAGCCGTGTTGGCGCGCTTTGTGAGCCTTGGCATCTTGGAGGCCTCGGCGCCACCCTTGTCGCGCCGCGGAACCGTCCGAAATTAGCGAGGCTCCCCACCATGAAGGACCTCGAAGCTTGACTGCGTGGCGGCTATCCGGTGTAGTTCGAGATCCGCTCGTAGAAGAATTTGGCGAGGCGGCGAGCGGCACGGACTTCACGGACATCACTCGGCCTCGCCGGCATCTCAGTGAGGTCCTCGGCTCGGCGAGTGCGTGCAACCACGGTGCCGAAGGAGGCGCACACGAACACGACGCCACATAGGCACGATGGTCGCCAAAGTTTATCGCAGCCCCGCGCGCAACGCGTCGGCGTCATGAATCGGCGAAGGGCCCGCGGCAACTCCTCGGGCGGCGTGGTCGGCACTCTAGCCACAAGTCTTTGGAGGTGGACTTCCAGCATTTGCGGGCGTCCCACGCAACCACCGCGTCGCCAAGCGTCTCGTTCGCGCCGCTGAAGTCAAGGCAAGCTCGCCTTTTTCCTTCTCTAGCGGCGACCTGTTCGAAGCCGTCCGCTCCGCGCAAACTTCTATTGGCGACTTCGCGGCGACTCCCATGCCGCGCAACAAGTCCTCGGCGTGTGCCTCGCCGGCGCATTCCGCTTCCGGTGGCGGATGCGGGCGTCTGGCGAGCGGGCTCCAGCGGCCAGCGTAACTCCTCCTCGGCCGCGGCCTATCCTCGGCGCCTTTCGGTCACGAGTATAGGCCATTGCAAACCTGCCCGGCACAAGTGTTTGCGAGAATGGAAAGACTTAGCAAGCTCAGCTAGCCCGAGCGTTGTCGCATGAGTACCACCTCACCCTCGGACACCTCGGCGTCTTGGCGCCCGCCCGTGAGGCTGCGGCACTTGCGGGTCGGCGCTGGTGGCGCGTCATTCACAATCCCGCGCCACGCCTTGGCGCCTCGGGCGGCACGAAGTCCGCGGGGCTGCGCGCGAGGTCCGTGTTCCGCCAAGTGCTCCCCCTCGGAATGAGCAACGCCGCAGCGGCTGCGGTGAGCACCGCAAGGCATGAAAGAATACACGAGTAAGCTAAGCCACCCTACCTTCGGTGCGAAGAATGGTCCCACCGCGGCGAAGCCTCGCGTTCGGGCGACGGCGGCTGTCCACTGCAGCGGGCGGCGTGGCGGGGCGGAAGCGCATATGCGCGCAGGTCTCGGCACTTGCACCGAGTCCCACAAGCTTCGATGCCCGTGGCCACGCGAATCCGCGGTGTCGGTGGAGCTCGACGCACACCGCCGCGTTGGGCAGGCGCAGGCGATACCGCCCGCGATCGCGGTGAGAAGCCCTCGCGATTCGCGCGCCCGGGGTGAAGGTTCTGCGGTGGCAATTGTTGCGAGGGCACCTCGGTTTCTGCTGCGTCGGTAAAGCGGCATGGCTCCGTCGCGCCCGTGGGCGCCTCGGCACCACAGCCGCCCGCGGCGAAGGCTCCACCTCGGCATCGCTGGTCCGCCGAGTTCGCCTCGGTGACTTCCGTGGCGTCGAGACTTCCCCGCCGGTGCTCACGGCAAACCGCGCGTCTGGGCGCTCGCGAAGATACCTGCGCCGGCATCTGCGCCACCCAAGCCTGAATCGGCATACCTCGCCGAGTCGACTCGCGTCGCCGCGCCCTCGGGAGCACTAGCGGCGGCGGCGGTAGCTGCCGCGCCAGCGGCGGCGCCCGGCCGCGGCCTCTTCGAGGCGGCACCTTCTTCTTCTTCTTCTTCGCTGCACCGTAAATGCGGAGCAACACGGTCCGCACGCAAGGCCAGGGCCTCGCACACGTGGTTTATTCGCGACCACGCCCGGCGATAGCGAGCGCTTGCTGCTCGTGCTCCCTGCGGTGTGCGGCCCTAGGAATACACGCGGCTTGCTCTGCCTCCTCCAAGAAATCCACGAGGCAAAGGAGATAGCATCGGCATATAACGCATTCGCGTGAACAACGAAGAGGCGCGGTAGAGGCTTACGAAGACGGAGGCGCCGCGTGCAAGCGGTCGATGGTAAAACATTGTCGTCTCGATGCTTCTCGCGGCAAGGCGCCGATCGCGAACAGCGGTGCCACGTCGTACATCACGTACTCTTGGCGAGTCGCACATGTTGAAGCGGGCGGCCATGCCTACGAGCCGCTGGGCCCTCCGCCTGTCCTCATCATCGAGCGTCCGATCGGGCGAAGGCTTGCAGCGATCGGTCGGCTGTGCACCCAAGGCGCTCCCGCTCTCCACACGGTGGTAGAACCACCGCTTCATCGATAAGACTCCACTTCCCGCGAGTTGAGTTCGCGAGGAAGAGCTTCTTACGACGGACGAAGAATAAAGGTGGCGCTACCGGCTTGCGGCGTCCGTCCTTCGATCCTTGGTGGCACCATGCCTCGTGGAAGGTAGGCGAACAATGGCGCTGGGCCAACACGCCCCGGCGCAAGGCCCGGTGTACACCGTGGCCGAACCCACGGCGTTGAGTCGATTGCGCCGGCTCGGCCGCGAGTCCGCAACACGTCGCCCGATAGCGCGGCTGGGATGCGGGCCGCGTCGAAAAAGGCAACGAACACGACCGCCTCCGACCTCTCGGGATGCGGTTCCGTCTCATCGGCGGCGGGCAATCGTACCTCTGGCGCTCGGACAACTTCCGTCGTCGCGAAGCCCTTGGATCGTCTTCGGTCACGGCGGCGGCCTAGCTCGCCGGAGAACGTGCCTTCCTCCTCCGCCACCAACCACTCCTTGTCGCCGTCGCCGGTCGCGCTCTTGGGCGCGTATTTCACCTCAACGGCGAAGACCGCGGCGAATGCGGATCCACCAACGCTGGCGCGCTTGCACGGAGGCCGCCGCTTCCCACGAGAGATTGAAGCGGTGAAAATATCGCGAAAGTGTAGGCGGGCGGGGCAGCGAAAGAGGCGTAAGGTGCGGGGGCGGCGCTGCGAGGCTATTTCAAGCCACCTCGCCCATACCGCCGCTACGGCGTCGCAGCGATCGCGTGCGGATACAACGCGGCGGTGTAAAGGCCCGCCCGCCACGATTCCGTGGCGAAGGCGGCGTCGTGGCGATACGCTACGCGCGCCGCAGAACCAGGGCCGTCAACGCAACCGGTCATCGCCCGCAATCACGACCCACGCGGCGCTCGATTACAAGCCGCGCGTGCCTCACCACGTGAGCGGACCTTTGCGACGCGCGGCAACCCGCCTTTTGGCGGTGGCGTCGATGCGATCCCGCCGCCATTAAAGCGCCCTATCGGATCGAAAGGACAACCTCCAATTCGCCTCGGCTCCGGCAAGCGCGCGCGTCTCGCCGAGCTGGCGCCACGCCTCGGTGCCACCCATTCGGTAGGGAGCGGGCGCGCGCGAGTCTGCCGAGCTGGCGCCCGGCCTCGCGCCACCGTTCGAAGGGGGGGCGGCGCGCGCGCGTCTGCCGAGCTACGCGCCCGGCCTCCGCGCCACCCGTTCGAAGGTAGGGGCGAGGCGTCGCGCGTCTGCCGAGCTCTGCGCCCGACCTCGCGCCACCCGTTCGAAGGTAGGGGCGGAGAGCGCGCGTGCCTACCGAGCTAGCGCGGCCTCGCGCCACCCGTTCGAAGGGTAGGGGCGGGCGCGCGTCTACGCGAGCTGGCGCCCGGCCTCGCGCCACCCGTTCGGCGGGTAGAGCGGAGCGCGCGCGCGTCAGCTTCAACCACGCGCCGGCCTCGCATCACCCATTCGAAGGGTAGGGGCGGAGCGCGCGCCTTCCGAGCTGGCGCCGGCCTCGCGCCACCGTTCTCAAGGGTAGGGGCGGGCGCGCGTCTGCCGAGCTGGCGCCCGGCCTCGCGCCACCCGTTCGAAGGGTAGGGGCGGAGCGCGCGCGTCTGCCGAGCTGGCGCCCGGCCTCGCGCCACTGTTCGAGGGTAGGGGCGGGCGCGTGCGAGTCTGCCGAGCTGGCGGCGACCTCGCGCCACCCGTTCGAAGGGTAGGGGGCGGAGCGCGCGCGTCTACTTGCGCGATTCTATCACAATATATGCGAGGAACAACGCCGCACAGCCATATATATACTCCATCGCCAGGAAGCCAGCGGCGGAAGTCAATCGGCCAAATCCAGCGGCGAGAGTCCACCGTTACATTAATGGTCACGGCGCCTCAAGGCCCGCGCCGCGCCAAGCACGCTTCACCACGTGGGCGGCCGGAAGAAGCGGCGTCGCGGCACGTCCTTATCGCTTAAGACTCACGCGGCGGCTCGGGGCCCGCTTCGCTTACGTGCGGTGCAACGCCCGGCCGACGTCTGCGCCGGCTAAGGCCACCTCGCGCCGCCGCTTCGAAGGGTGAAGGACGGAGCGTGCGCATCTGCTTCGACTACAGCGTAGTCCCCGGGTCAAGTTTGAAAAAGTTCACGGGCGCGGGACGGAGGGGGCAAAGGACTCGGCGACATGGCTTCGGCCCGTGAAGCCCTTTACCATGAGAGGCTCTGTTGTGGGGTGGCCCCACCTAAACCCGATTGGCACAGTAGAAGGTTATAAGGCCCAGAATAGGCCATGTGTAATGACATAGCTGCCCCTAGAGGGGATAACCAGATGTAAGGGTATAACTGTAAAAGCACTCCTCATGTGCATATATATATGAATACAGGCCATGGGGAGGGGGCAAGCCATTTTTACTCATCTCCATCACTCTCCACTACCATCTCTCTCTCTGTTTGGTCTGTAACCACAACAATAACCAATTATAGAGATAATACCATATCTCTTGACAATATCTATCTCTAACACACTAGTGTACTAATTAATGGCTATTTCCGTTTATATTGACTTCTGTTTCTGTCTCCTTCTTAGAAAAATCAATATGAACATTCGGCTTTTCAAAGTAGTTTCTTCGCTCCTCTCGCTACTATCTCGCTCTAAGGATAGGGAAAAAGATATGGGGGTGATCAGTTGGGCTTCAACTTTTAGCTTCCGGCTTATTTTTCACTATTCATAAATTTCCTCTTTTTATGAACTTTTGGCTTTTTGTTGAGCTTTTTTGCTGGCTCTTTTTTTCCCGTATTTGTTTGTATCATATGTAATGGGCTAACATATATTTTTATATTTTTTAAATTTAATTATGCTAAATAAGGCTCATCACCATGATGTTTTTTCACCTACTCTGATGCTTTTCAGCCATAAGCCACCAAAAATAAGCCCAAATGATCACGTGCACATATGTCTCCTATTTTTTTTCCTACCGCTCGTACCCTCCTTTTAAAAGCCACTTATTTCATGTGCTTGTGGGTGCCATTATGCGCTCTGTGACAAGCAAAGGCACGCGCAGGCTTCTTTTATCACCGTCATGATCGGTCCCGCTTGTTTGGCTTCAGCTTCTGGTTTTTGATTTCTAGTTTACTATTCTTTAATTTTATCTTTTTCTGTTTTTTTTAACTTTTTTGGACTTTTTGCTTTTTTCCTTTTTTTTCTGTATTCGTTTGCTTTGCCCGTGATGGGCTAATTTATTTTTTCTATTTTAAAATTTTTTAAATTTAATTACATTAAAAGGTCATCAGTAACTAGAGTACAAATAAATCAGATATAGTAAAAAAATAAATCATAAGCTAAAAAACCAAAATGAACAGCCCTATCTATAGTATTGCAGTTGCAACGAGCTAGCAGTTAAACAGTGCTACCCTGGTAGGTGTTGGAGCCTGCCTGCCCATCCTGTGGGCTGTACGCACACGTGATTACGCGCGCGTACGTTGTACAAAATGGTGGTGGATCACGTCGAATCGACGTCGCGTCACGGTCAGCAAGGCGCGGCGGCACGGCAGCAGGAGCTGCGCGCTCAAGTAGAGAAGCAGGTCGGTGGAGCCGTCAGCTGCTGGACGCGTCGCTGCTCTGCCGCGCGCTCGGGCCTCCTTCCGTCGTGGCTGTCAGCTTGGATAGGAGGTTAGAGATTTGCAGAAACTAACATCTAAAGGTTAAAATTGGAGAAAAAAATATCACAACAGTACCATATATGCGAACGGTGCAGTAGCGGCAGCTAGGATTATGATTAAGGAGGGGTGGATTAGGAAGTAGGACGCAGGAGATACACGGAATTTACATTCAATGGCACCAAATTCGATTGGTTCATTGAAGAAAACAATCAAAGTGTTTTTTACACAATCACATCGCAAAAGTATTTTTATGAGAAATTTGCTCTCATATTCGCTTATTTAACCTAAATATATATATGGTTGTATATATGGTCAAAGTAGTAAATTGTAATACTTCAACTATAGTTATTCCACGTAACTTCTTTGAGTCGTCCTCACTTTTTGTGCATGTGGGATGCATCTAACGTATCGCATTACACTTCTCTGGATGTTTTCCTCTCTCATGTTTTCGCCTAGTCAAGTTAAACTTCCACACCAAAGATAAATAGGTGTGTTCTTTTAGGTTGTGTTGATAATCAAATTTGGCTTGACAATTGTTGATAATCAAATTTGGCTTGGAACCACAATCATCGTAAAACCAAAAGCAGGTTAACAAGGGAAGGTTGTGCCTATATCATGGTCGTGAATAGTTACGACCACGGCAAAGCAAGTCGGAAGCCACCGGACCGATTTTCGACCACGTTGGCGTAGTCGAAGCGATTCGACCACGTTGGCGGTCGTTACGACCACGGCAAAGCAAGTCGAGCCAGCTGGACCGGTTACGACCACGTTGGCTGTGGTCGGCGATTCGACCACGTTGGCGATCGCCGGTAATTTCGACCACGGTGCAACATTTACGACCATATCATCTTTAATCGGAAGCGGTGGGCTGATTACGACCACGTTAGCCACCACGTTGAGGTCGACCACGGTGAAGTCTCGACCACGTTGGAGGCTACGACCACGGTGGGATCTACGACCACGTTGAGGTATACGACCACGTTGGAGTTTACGACCACGATGGAAGCTACGACCACGGTGGAGTCTCGACTACGTTGGAGGCTACGACCACGGTGGGGTCTCGACCACGGTGGAATCTACGATCACGTTGAAGGCCACGATCACGTTGGAGTCTATGACCACGTAGAAGCCTACGGCGCATTGAAGGCTACGGCGACCACGATTGGCCACGATCGAAGCTTGGTTCCGATCGGCGGCATCAAGGTTGATAGTCGGCGATCGAACTTACGACCACGATGAGAAGTCGGTGGCTTACGATCACGTTATAACGAAGCGGTAACAACTCCAACCACATTGAAGGAAGTGAACGTGATCGAAAGGGTGGTTCGACTACAGAAAATTGACGATCGCCAGCATCAATGCGTGCTCATTGAAGGTTTCGATCACGGTATTTTGAGCGGCTGAAGGAAAGACAGCGCAGCGATGCAATGGAAGCGATCGTGATCTGCTGATGAAGTTCACGATCACGAAGGAAAATTGATTGGTAAAGCAATAGAAGGGTCGGAATTGGTCGTAAGCATCCAGAACCGGTCATAAATAGTTCTAACCAGTCGTAAACGATTCTAACGATCGTAAGCGACCACAGGAAGTCGTAAGAGACACCGACCGGTTATCGTAAAGGGTTCGACCACGCGAGAGAAGGCCACGGTCGCGGTGAAGGCGGTCGTAAGGAGCAGCAATCAAATCGAGAAGGCCAGTACGTGCCAAAGGCGATTCCGACCATGTTGAAGAAAGTGAGCATGGTCAAAGGGATATTTTTGGAGTGGTCGTACGGCATCAAGAGCACTCGGGATCGGTCATAGGCGTGCGGCGGCCTTAAGCGATCTTGGGAAGTCATGACACGCGGGCAACGGTTTGGAAAGGATCGAAACAATCTTGAAGCGATCTACGCGCGTGGTAAAATTACAACCGAATAAATTAAGATAAGTTTTATTCGGTGCGGACTCGATTCGATTCAAATAATTGTTGTTTCCAAAAGAAGCTAGGACCACTTCCCCTATATATATGTATGTAGGGTTTACGGCCGATTGACAACACACAATCGAAACTCATCTACTATATTATTTTGCAATCTACTATTTTCCTCTGCCCTATTTTGCTTCTTGTTCTTTGTCGTCGCTTACTCCCTTGCGATAACGAATCACAAGGTCCTAGGGGCGGTCAGGCCGACCTAGGACAGCCCCATCGCCGCCGCTCGCCCTGACGGGGTCCCTCCCGGGCGCGTGGGGTGTCGGGTCTCAAGAGCTCTCGCCGGCGTGTCCTGCGTATCGCGCTCCCGGCAAGACTCCTCCGGCGACGTGTCCTGCGTATCGCGCTCGACGCCGGGGGCACACGGTGACGTGTTCGTGTGCGAACAGGTTGATGACTTATGGCTTAAATATTTGAATTCTGGCTGTTTGTGAGAGGCAGTACGCAGAGAAAAATAGTCACATGTGATTTTGGCCAGTACAGATAAATTTAGTACACTTTTTACTACAATTTTTCTATTAATTCTGCCTTAAAAAAGTGCATCGTTTAAAAACTAGTTACTATAAACAGTACAAATATAAACCACAAAAAAGCTAAAACAAACCGAGCAATACAAGCTTAAGTAGAGCATAAAAAACAGGGGGCTTCCCTTATTCCCATTTCCACCAATATATCTTGAGGAGGAGCACAAAATCATCCTCTAATAAGATTCTGGATGATGTCATCAGTTTCTGCTATGCCCTTGTTAACATGAGTTTATGGGGAAAATGAGCCTCGTATACTCACAAGGTCAAACATGCGTATATTTGTATATATACTATGCAGATATAGATATAATTAGTGCTTTTCAGTGAAAAGAATTATGAAGTTGTATTAAATTTTACGAGGTGACACTACTACAGAAAAGGTCATCACAAACGGTTCGAAAACGTCATCACAGACGATTTTGTGAACCGTCTGTATTTATGGGTCAGTGATAATCGAAGGTCATCACAGACGGTTTTCGGACCGTCTGTGATTATCAGCTATCACAAACGATTTTTGAGTAAAACCCGTCTGTGATAGCTGATAATCACAGATGGTTTTGAGTTAAAAACCGTCTATGATACTTATTATCACGAGCGGTTTTGAGTAAAACCGTCGTGATACTTATTATCCTGAGCGGTTTTGAGTCAAAACCGTGCGTGATAATAAGCTATCACGAGCAGTTTTACTCAAAACCGTCTGTGATATTCCTTCAACCCTTAAAGATATTTACGTTTATTGGCTAGCCTCGGAAATGCTAGCCATGCCCTCTCAAACGAGCGATAATCACGGACATAAAACATATACAATTCACACATCTCATTTCATTTCAGATACATTTCACATCTCAATTCATTTTACTGACAAGGCACTTCATTTCACAAACATAAAGCATCCATTTTGCAAATCAATTCATTGAATTGAAATAAAATATCCATTAACAAATACACAATTGTAAAAGATCTACACTGCATTTGCACTTAGAATTACAATAAAAATTATTCTGTGTGTGGAACTCTCCATCGATCTTACAATTTACTCCACAAAACCAAATGAGCTCTCCTCGAATTTTTGCAAAACCAAATTTGTTTCAATGCAGATGTAGAGATGGGCGCACTGTCGATAGGAATATCAACGCGCGCACATATAAAACTTGACATGTATGAAATAAATGTGGAAAGATTGACAAACCTTAGGAGTGGAGATCTTGCTGGAATTGAGGAGTAGTCTCATATGGTGGCACACGTAGTATCCACACGTGTTGCCCGGCTGCTGCTGATGGCACTGCAAAAAAATATAATGTGTTAAATCAAGTGGCATTACTACTAAGTGTTGTATATGATTAATTAATGTGTAGCTAGCCAATACCCGAAAATTACGATCATGTTTCAAGGGCTTGGCAGCTGTCGTCGAGCCACTTGTTTGTTGAACGTATGTGACGAACGACCTTCGTTATTCGAAAAAGTTAGATTAGTCATTCGGAAGGAAAGAAAGAGTACAATGTACAATGTACTTACCTATCGAGTATTTCAGCGATAGCTGTGTACTTGGATTTGTTCTTACTTAGAGAATCAAGGTATATAGCCTTGTTCTATTTTGGTATAATTACAATTAAAATCCAATGGAAGTTCTCATTGTATGGCATAAGAACAAATTCCTTATCGCGGTGAGCCAGCAGTGCTTTTGTAATATAGTCCTCGACGAAGGATGCATTCTCGTTGATGGTATCAATGGTGACCAAGCGTGGGTCCAGGAAACCAATTGGTGATTTCGATGATCTAGCTTCGGTCAGCATGAATCTATATATATAGACAGAAAAGCAACAAATTGTGACATATATTGGTATTATGTGAACAGAGACGTGATTATGCGGACTTACGGCGTCAAAGCATCGAGCAGTGAGGCGTCGAGGCGTTGAGTGTGAAAGCAGCAAATATATCGTCAAAGGTAACAGGAAGACACATTCACGAACCGTGCAAGAAATGTTCCGCTTGAATTTGACCATGATACCCGGCGTCATTCGCCTCGGTCTATTGGACTGCTCCATATACCAAGTGTGGAATGTTTGGCAACCAAGTCCTAGCTTTGTGAGGTGCTCTTAGGGAATATCATCGGCTCGCCTAGCACGAATTTGCGGGCCAATGGCGAGTACGAGATATCATCATCATCCTTCGTCTTTGATTTGCCATGGCCATCGCCTCATTGCAGTCGACTTCATGGTAGTCGATCGTAATGGTACAGACGGTGCAAGTTGCTTTGGCGAGAATAGCACCGTGGAGATAGCACCGGTGCGGTAGCTCTCCGCTTTGCCGTGTGGAGATGGCACCAGTGCATGTTGCTGTGGTTCGCACTGCACTTCTGGTCCTGCCATCGGTGAAAAAGCCTCCAGCGAGATGTCGCTTTTGGGCCACTGGATGAACGTTCCAATGGCCTGTCCTAGAGTCACGATCTCATCGTTGGGGGGCTTCGGTAGTGGGACCACCTCAAAATTGACACACACACCATCCACATTAACTTTTGCGAAGTCTGGCGCTAAAGCTTGATCGTGCACCATGGCCCCTATACTGCATTTAATATGCACGGCCCAGCGTACAAGGGAATAGAGCCATATCTCACTTGGAGCCTACACCGTAGGCTCTACATAACGATACAAAATTAGCTACTCGAATAGGCCTATGAATGGAGCAAGCATTCGAGAGATAATAATTATTACCAGGATGTCGTCCATAGGAAATTTGGCCTGGGTTTGCGTCGGATTGGACGCGCAGCTACTCGGATGGTTGTGCGGGCTAGCTAGCACAAGAGCGGCAGTAGCGGCCTGCTGACATTCTGTCTGTTTTCGCACCTCATCTCTGATTACATCAGCCATTTGAGCTAATAGCTCATCTCTAAGAGATTTCTTGATCTCTTCTCGTAGCTGTGCGTCACGCTCGGCTTTGTTTCTCTTCCTACACCGATACATCCCAGAGTCATCTTGGAAACCATGTTTCCAAGGAACGTAAAGCCCAAGGCCTCTCGTACGACCCGGGTGCTCCTTGTTTCCCAGGGCCACGGAGAGCATATCATTCTCCCTTGTTCCCTGGAATGATCCGGGGTAGATTCAAAACTCGGCTCTTCTGCAAGAGCACAAAATGTCATTCGATTCGTACAAAGTTGTGGAGTAATGACAAGCTACGTAGTTCTATCGATATCTTACGGTATTGGGACACTTGCTGGTCCGCAGGGTTTCAAAGGAGACGTCCCGATGTCGTTGTAGATGACCTTGCTCTAATCCAATTTCGAGCTCGGTCATCCGGGATATTGGAAAGCGGCGGGCGATGTCTGTGCATTGCGAGTCATCCTCCTTCCTCCACTGTGGGATTTTACCCGCATACCCAGCTGTGCCAAGTCTGTGGAGGTGTGTGTTTTTTGCCTGAAGGGCCTTATGCGCCGTACTTGTACTTTTGAAATTTTCGGACGTCTTCATCGCCTTGAACTCTTCCCATTGTGGTTCCAGGAATGGGTATATATGAAAAGGCGTTTCGTCCGTCTCCACGTATTTCCCGACAAGCGTGCTCTTGAAGTTCTTCCATGCATTGCACGCCGCTAGGTAGGTTTGTCGTTGCACAGCGCATATGTGTTCTTCGGGAACTCGAGCGATGCCAAAATTTCGGTCCACGACTCACGTTTCGAGTGTCGAGCACGTTCTTCCACGAATTGTGTGTGATCTCAATTCGTTCTCGTGCAACTATTTCGACCGAGCTTGAATCGTTTACGCTTTTGAGGAAGGATAGGGACCCGGATCGTTCTGCGTGTGATGGTCTGTCGGCCCTCAGGCTTCTTCGATAGCCCTCTTCCTTGGCATCTTGATGTTGGAGCGGACGCCTTCGGCGATGATGTTGAAGAATGCGCGGGTGACATATTGCTCATTTTGTGGGTCAATTAAGATAAGATGAGAAAGTGATCATATTGAATTGGAAGAGGAGATGAGTAGAGGAGGGGAGAAGGGAGGGGTGATATGGACATAGAGAGGGGTGATGTGCCTATCTTAGCACCTACTTTAGTTGCTAATACTATAAACCAAATAGCAAAGTTCCTAAACTAGTGTATCCGGTTCATTGAGCAGGAACACTAGAGTATGTCACTTGCTTCATTTGCTGTTTTTGGCTAGATACATGGAGCATTTGGGTGGAAAGATGAATGTTTCATCAGCGCATGATCGCCAATTCGAATCATAGCATAGCATCAGAGGCACATCAGGAGTGCTGCTGCTGTGTCTTGAGGAATGCCAAGAGCTGGTCTTGGATGTGGCATTCCTCAAGACACAAGCAAAGAGCCTGGATGTGCCTCTGATGCTATGCTCCATCTGAACCAGCTCTTAGCATTCCTCAAGACACAGCAGCGGACCTCGGATGTGCCTCGGATGCTATGCTATGCTTCAATTGGCGGTCATGCGCTGGCAAACAGTTCATCTTTCCACCCAAATGGTCCATGTATCTTTGCAACAATCGCAAGATTTCTTTATCTGGGAACCTCATCACAACATTCTCAATCGACAATCCTTCTTTTTCATAAAATTCAAGGCAATTTTATTACAAAAGTGCAAAAAAGACATTCAGTTATTCGGTGGCGGCCGACATAGCGACTTCTTGGTGGCGACTATCCATCTACTTCTTTCCACTTCTTTTCTTCATCTCGGTCTGCGGATCACGTAGATCATCGCTCTTGGCGTGCGTGATCCGGAGACCGAGATGAAGAAAAGAAGTGGAAGAAGCGATGGATAGTCGCTCACCAAAGAAGTCGGCTATGTCGCTACTCACCAATAATCTGAAATGTCTTGTTTTGCACTTTTGTAATAAAATTGCCTTGAATTTAAGAAGGAGAAAGAAGGATTGTGGAGTGAACATCACATCTCGGCGATGAGTCGGCATATACTATTACTACAAGGTCTCTAAACAAAGTTCTATGAAGCAAATGACACAAACTAGTGTATCCGGTTCATTGAGCAGGAACACTCAGTGTGTCACTTACTTTATGCCCCTTGAAAGTCTATGTGGCATATACACTAGAGTGGTCCTTGATTGGTTAATTTGTGCTATCAAATTGTAGGGTTGCACAAGATTAATCTTGGCCGTCCCGCTACTAAATGAGGAAGCAAGAAAAGTGAAAATGACACAAACTAGTGTATCCGGTTCATTGAACGGGAACACTCGAGTGTGTCACTTACTTCATGCCCCTTGAAGGTCTATGTGGCATATACACTAGAGTGGTCCTTGATTGGTTAATTTGCACAAGATTAATCTTGGCCGTCCCGCTACTAAATGAGGAAGCAAGAAAAGTGAAACATGATAAGATGAGGAAGCAAGAAAAGTGAAACATGATGCTCAATGTTAGGAAGAGAGGAGAGGAGTAGAGGGAAGGGGAGAAGGGAGGGGGTGATGCGGACAGAGAGAGGGGTTATGTGCCTATACTATATACTATATACTAACACAACAAGCAATGTAATATGTACCAATGTAAACTAAGCAACTGCAGTAAACAATGTACCAATGTAGTATGTACCAAATAGCAAATTAAACTAAGCTCTGCAGTAAACAATGTACCAATGTAATATGTACCAAATAGCAAACTAATTAAGCTCTGCAGTAAACAATGTACCAATGTAGTATGTACCAAATAGCAAACTAATTAAGCTACTGCAGTAAACAATGTACCAAATAGCAAACTAATTAAGCTACTACAGATAAACAATGTACCAATGTAATATGTACCAAATAGCAAACTAATTAAGCTACTGCAGTAAACAATGCTCACAATGCTCAAAACCATAGTCCATCACGAAACTGCTCACAATACTCAAAACCCTACTCCATCACGAAAGTGCTCACAATGCGACGGTGTCGAGGGAGGTGGCGGCGAGGGGCTCGGCGAGGGGCTCGGGGCGGCGGCGGCGGGCTCGGCGAGGGGCTCGGGGAGGCGGCCGGCGGCGGGCTCGACGAGGGCTCGGGAGGCGGCCGGCGGCGGGCTCGATGGAGGCGGCCGGCGAGGGGCTTGGGGCGGCGGCGACGGGGTTTGGGAAGACGGAGGCGACGGCGGGCTCGGGATTTAATTAGATCTAGATCGAATAATCTGCGCGACACATAGGGAAAACCCTAGCCGGAGGGTATATATAGGGAGGTTATCACGAGACGGTTCTAAACTTAGAACCGTGCGCGATAAGCTGCTTTGCATCGTAGTTATTAAGACAATACCAATAACCACAGTGCATTCATATCCACCACCAAACAAACAGTGCATTCATATACAACACCAACCAGCTGCATTCATATCAACCATCACATGTACATCACACATATACATCACATATACATAAATGCCAATACACATATACATTTTTACATATACATTTTGTCACACATTTTCACATATACATCTCAAAATTGTCACATATTTTCACATATACATCTCAAAATTGTCACATATTTTCACATATACATCTCAAAATTGTCACACATTTTCACATATACATTCTTATTGTACTTGCTTAATTATTACCTTTAAAAATTAGCCCTTCATCATGATCAATGCGTACGTAACTAGTTTCGTCACGTTGTTCATCGTCGACCCTTATGCCATTTCCAAAAGGAGGTAACTCGTCAAATTGATTGTATTCCTCCTCGTCCACTATATTCTCCACTCCGACAATTCTCCTTTTACCATGAAGAACTACATGGCGTTTCTTATTTGCCGGGTCGGTTACATAGAAAACTTGAACAACTTGATTGGCGAGTACGAATGATTTGTCTTTGTACCCGACACGTTGGAGGTCCACGGTCGTGACACCGTACTTGTCAACCTTCACTGTGGAGATGCACCCAACATCAACTGGCGGCATGTCATTCACTTCACTGGCGATATCATCCGGGGCCATATCATTCACTTCACGGCGATGTCATCCGTGCATATGATCATTCACTTCGCCATGACTGGTCCAACACGTATAATCCTTTTGAAACCCTCCGAATCAAGTGCGCTTCAATTTGCCCTCGGTTCTTAAACATCTTCAAATTCTCGATCGGTGCATGGACAGCACATATATTCCACCCCCTTATTCAACATATCCTCCTCGGTGGCTCTTATAAAAGCAGAAACGCCATTAATGTACTCTTCACTCACACGGCTCGCGGCATACATCCAGCTTCGGTCCTACGTTACGTACATATATAACAACTTAGTATTAAAATCTAGATTAATTAATTATAACTACATATATACCGGCCACATTTATTATATTGAGACTTAATTTGCTAGCTCAATTCATATTACAAACACAACAGCTATTATATAACCAACAATTTTGCAAATTAACCATCTTCAATAACCACTCATGGATTACTTAGACCTAAATTGTAATGCAATTAAAGAAAAAATAAATTTCATTACTAACCATATCTACAGCAACCAGGAAAGTCGAATCTTAATTCAAAGCTCAATCTCTGCCTCTTCCCACCAAATTAATCGCCTGAAATTGCCTAGCTTCCTCCCGAGTGAAAAAGTGCGCAGCGATGGCTAGATCTGGATCGAAATGAAGATGAGATGCGATGCGAGCGGCGCAATAAATGCCTTACTCATTATCACGCAGCGGTTGTTAACTAAAACCATCGTGAATTATCACGACGATTTTTAATTAAAACCGTCGTGATAACCAACTATCACGAGCGGTTTTTATTAAAACCGTGCGCGATAAATATTATCGCTGACGGTTTTTATAAAAGCGTCTGTCATAAGCTTCATGCCAGAACGCTTCGCGCGTGTTTCCATTGCCAGAACACTTCGTGTTTCGATTGCCAGAACGCTTCGTGTTTCGATTGCCTAATTAACGTCTCTCGATCGTTATACGAAGCGTCTATATCATTAATGTTTGGGTATACAAACCGTCTGTGCTAAAGGTTAAATATGCGCGCCTAATCCATGTCTCTTCTACGTACGTCGTACAATATGGCTTCTACTACTCTTGTGATCATCTCCTTCCTCTCATCTGTTCATTAAGAATTGTTCGGCCGGAACCTTACACAGGCGGCCAGCAATTTGCATCTGGAGCAGCTTCTCTGCACACGCCTTGCTCTCCTTCCCCGACTTTCTTGCATCCGTCAGCTCGACCTGATCATCCGCCGTCGACGGAGGCGTCTCGCTACTGCTCAAGAAAGGGAAACAGCCCTCACCCTGGTTCTTCTTCACAATGTGCGCTAATGATTTGTCCAGGTTTGAGGAGGAAGTGGAGAGGGCAAGGACAATCTTGACGGCATTCGAGAACACAGCGGCTGATCCTCCAACTCCAGAAGTCGACAAAGAAGCATATGAAGCCCAGAAGATTCAAATCTGGGAATCCCTTTGTTTGCACTTTTGTAATAAAATTGCCTTGAATTTGACTCTCGTCTCAGTTTAGCTTCTGTAGTTCATACGACAACGGTCTGCCAGGTTTACCACAGACGGTTCGTATTAAGAACCGTCAGTGATAGTTTCACGGACGGTTATTAACACGAACCGTCTGTGTTGTCCAGATTATCACAGACGGTTCGTGTTAATAACAGTCTGTGAAAATATCACAAACGGTTGCCAGTATAAACCGTCTGTGACAGTTTAATCACAGACGGTTCATACGGAACCGTTTGTGATGTAGTCGTCCAGTATAGCCTCTTTTGTAGATCTTCTATTTTTGCTACCATATCTGGCAACAACTATTCGGTACCAACCGGATTTGGTACCGGATCAGTCGAGATTAACCCGTACCGTTTACACCCCTAGTCAAAGGTGACAAGGATATTCAACATATTTTGAGCTTGAATAATAGCCTCTTTTTCATGTAGATCCAACTCACAGCTTCAGAGTTTGTGAATGAAGTTTCCGGAACATTTGGCACGTTTGACGGACTCAATGTTATAAAATCGATTCAATTTGTCACCAATGTGAAAACTTACGGGCCTTTTGGACATGGAAATGGAACTCCTTTCAGCATCCCTGTGCAGAACAACAGCAGAGTTGCAGGTTTCTTCGGGCGAAGCGGGAAATACCTCGACGCGATTGGTGTTTACGTGCATCCGTTCTGAACGATAGCTGCTCACTGGAAACTGAAATAAATAAGATGAGGATCCTTTGTCGTACTGACGATCCCTTGTAGTTGGAGTGATTTGTATTTTCCATCCATTATGTGATAAATAAAGATCTCGAGTAGAGATTGTTTTTGCAGGAATCAAATTGCTATTATTCAATCTGTAATTTCTAGGCTCAAATGTTTGTCGTTGCCCCATAGGCATCGAAAGATAATTTTAGCAAAACAAGTGTATCGATCTTATTGATACTTTGACGTACAGAAACACATGTATGGGTGTGCGTGCGCATGTAGCTGAATATGAATAAATCTATGGGTGTAGGTGCTGGTGACAATGAGTTTCCTACCTTAGAGGATGAACCAGCTTTTATGCAATGGCGACGCCAAAGAACAGACGATTATTCTATGCCATTACCGAAACTTGAATGGGAGGAGTGGGCTGATCTTCCATTTGGAAAACTTTGAGAATCTTAACGCAAAATAGCAAGGACTGGTATCCAACAACAGAAAGTGCAGGTTTTCTAGGCAACATAACAAGGACTATTTCACACTTATTTAAATCTAGTGGGATTTTCTAAAATAATGTACGTGGATATATGAGGGGCAAGATTTGGAATAGTGCTTGAGACCCATTTTGTTATATATTATTTTATATGATTGGCTTAGCGCGATTAGCTATGTTCTTTTTTTCATGCTTAACATGTGCACATAGCACATTCATGAAATTTACCGATTAAAATTATGATCACAGTTTTTTCTTTTTTAAAAAACATTATTGAGGTCTTAGCATACCTTATACTTTGATTTCATTCACGGAAAATGCAATTCAAGTACAAGTATTTGTAGAAAGGACGACAGAATATAACAAAACTACAAAAATGTCAATACCACAGAGCATTTTCACATGTTGAGTGGTGGCCGGCGGGCCTAGTGGCATTGTTGGGGCTTAGTCACACTGATTGCCATGAACTCCAACGTCAATTAGCAGTGCTGGGAACAAAACCGAAATTATCATCCCCTCCGGCTAGTTGATCGCTCACCGGCTTCCTTCTTGGCGATCTTTCTATCTTTGATGGAGCTTTGTGCGGTGGAAGCTGAAAAAATAGTTTTACAAATGAAGCCCATGTTAAGTACGTTTTTACGATTTAAAAATCGCATTACTACATGAAATGTGTGATTTTACTGCACATTTACGGAAAGAGTTATTGTACTATATGAGCACAAAAAGGGTGCACAGAGGAAGACGTGGGAGTGGGAGAAGGTTAGTGGCTAGGGTTGACCAAGGTGGGAAGTGGTGGGTTTGCTTTTACTAGGCTTTGACTAGGTAAGAGGTGAGTTTTGGCCCATAGGAAGATAAAAAATATTGGGGTGGAGGATAGCTATTCTTAGAGCGTGTAGAATAGTAATTTTAATATTATCAAAGAATTTTTCTTTCTAACCTGCACATATCATTTTCATATGGATGATCTAAATATTCATAGACATTATTGGTGAAAGTTAAAATAGTTTGAATACACGTATTCTATCACGACATTTATATTTGACTTAAGGGAGAAAAATAAGATTTTCATGCATGAGACAACTAATAGATTGCCTTGGATGAAGTTTATAATTGTGAGACAATGCAAGCTTGTGCAATACTACTTGGAAGACCATAGCAGTACAATGAAGATATTACACATTATGGGCATTCCAACAAGTACTCTTTATGCATAGAGATAAGAAAGTTTTGCTAGTTCGATGTCACGGAAGATATTCTCAAAGATGATTTAGATAGGGCTGAGCATGAGAGACAAGAAAGAAAAATGAGCGACATCCATAAAACAGGGAGCAAGAGCCACTAGCCTAAATCGAGAGAAAAGAAAGAAAAGAGTGAAAAGAAAAGAGAAATTCAACTTAATGGACAGGTTTTATTAATCACAAAAAATGAGATATGAGAGTTAGAAGCCCATCCCCAAGAGTGCTTTGTGCTTGTGTGCAAAGAGGCTCTCTTTTCTACTGATGCTTTACCCTCTACATTGCCCGGTTTGGTTGTTTATCTGATGCAGGAGTTTGTGGATGTGTTTCCAGAGGACATACTAGTAGAGTTGAACCAAGAATTCAAGGAGCTAATCCTCGAGGAAGCCAATGATTCACCGCTCTCCATTCATCCTAGGAGTATGAATATGTATCGAGATCTCTAAGAATGATTCTGGTGGTCCGATATGAAGCACATCGCTGGGCATGTTGCTATTTGCGATGTGTGCTAAAGAATCAAGGCAAAGCACCAGTGACTAGTTGGATTGCTCTAACCTTTAAAGGTTCCTGAGTGGAAATGGGACAACATCAATATGGATTTCATTAATGGTTTGCCGAAAACTTGAAACGAGCATGACTTGATATGGGTTATTGTCGACTGCTTGACCAAAGTGGCCCATTTCATTCCAGTGAGCACCGCATATAGTGGAGCAAAGCTCGCTGAGCTCTACATGAGCAATATTGTCTGTTTGCATAGTGTACCGAAGATGACAACTTTTGATCAATGTCCTCAATTCACCTCACGGGTTGGTAAAGCTTGCATGAGCTTATGGGAACCGAGCTATTCTTTAGCATGGCATTCCATTCACAAACAGGAGGCCAAACTGAGAGGACAAATCAAAATTTGGAGGATATGTTAAGAGCTTGCATTCTATCCTATAGCATGAATCGGGAGAAATGTTTGGTGTTCGCCGAGCTTTCTTACAATAATAGTTTCCAATCAAGCCTCCAAATATTGCCGTTCGAAGAACTTTATGGGAGAAAGTGTAGGATAGCTCTTTTTCTAGTCCAAGGTCAGTGAAAAACAATTTTTTGGATGGTTATTATCCAAGGAGCTCAAGAACAAGTTGATGCGATAAAAAGCCAATTGAAGGAAGCGCAGTCTCATCAAAAGTGCTATGCTGATCATCGTCATTATGAGCTGAGCTTCAAGATAGATGATTATGCTTATCTGAAGGTCACATCGTTGCATGGCATCTGCCGTTTCCTTGTCCATGGACAATTGGCACCCCGGTACATTAGGCCGTACCGAATCATTGCAAAGAAGGGTGAAGTGACATACCAGTTGGAGGTGCCACCTCAACTATTAGATGTAAAAGTTGTCTTCCATCACTCTCAGCTCAAGAACTCACAAATATATTTATAGACTGGAAATAAATTTTTGAACATGTTCTTGAATTTATTCAAATCAAAACCATGCATAATACACATAATAGTTTCCTTCAAATATTTGTTTGAGAATAATCCAGTAGAGATAAAATCCTAAAAAATTTGTACAATGATCTGCACTATGCTAGAAGTACTCACAAAAAGTATTATAATTTTTAGAGCTCATCTATTATGCTTAAAACTTTCCCAAACTCTCCGCTCACCTTAACACACACACACACACTCTCTCTCTCACTACCCATGTGGGGCCGCATGAAAGACGACCCTCTCTGTCGCTTAAAGTCTCAACGCTAATGAGTGGGACTAGACCCCACCCTCACTCGCTAGTGAGCAGGGCCCACTGGTAGGCTTCGTCTTCTAGCTCATGCACGCTGCGCCTGCTATGTCGTGGCCACACCGACGTTGCTGATTTTTGATGTTGTGCCCATGGTTTCCCTGATCAACTGCCTGGCCTCACCTACCTGTCACATCACCATGCCGAGCTCCCCTCTTTTGCCATGCCGAGAAGAACCGGCCATGTAGCTCCGCTATGCTTATAAGTTCTCATGAGCTAATTGCGGCCATAACATCTCTACAAAACCAATCCA
Source organism: Dendrocalamus sinicus (assembly GCA_036346575.1). Classification (NCBI taxonomy): domain Eukaryota; kingdom Viridiplantae; phylum Streptophyta; class Magnoliopsida; order Poales; family Poaceae; genus Dendrocalamus; species Dendrocalamus sinicus. The sequence goes on along the minus strand of JAYEVI010000376.1, from coordinate 38,793 downwards.
ATTGCACCATGGTCTTCCTCACCTCGCCCTCACTTCATTCCTGCAAAAATTAGAGCCTTTCCTTCCTTGCCATGCCTAGAACACACCATCTTCCTCCACGCTGGTGAGTGTGCTTCGCCATGCTTTGTCGTGGCAAAGCTCTCCAGTGGATCCCTTACTTCTGTAACCGCATCATATTATGTTCCCTATCCCCAGAGCTTTTACCCTCATTTAATTTGGTGAATCATGCGGATGCTCATCGAATTGAACCATAGTATTTGTTGGCCAAAAGCACCACCGTGAGGCATTCTTCCTCCGGTGTGAACTAGACTAATCCCTTGCTCCTAGAGACCCAGGCATCCTCGGTCCTTCTTTGAGTTCACACAACCATCTCTTCCAATTCTACCTCTCTGAGGAGCCCCTACGTCATGGATGTCATATGAATCACTGCTGCTCACCATCGACTGGCCACTCCATCGTCTATCTGACCTCACCAACCTCCTCGGTAGTCCCTTGGTAGCCCCTAAATGCTCATGTGCTAGTTTTATTTGGAAATGCATCACCATAGCATGGTCTTCACTGTAGCCATTCATGGCACCATTGCTGAGCATGGCGCTAGTGAAGCTACGGTGACCTTTGGTCCCCAAGCCAAGCCCTAATGCTTATGACCTCACCTTGAGCTGAAATAATTAATCTTAGCACGAATGCATGCCTCTCCTAGCCATGTTGTAGTTCATTGGAGAACTGCCACAGCCTCTCGCCGTCACACGACCACCACCGTCCACCATTCTGGCCACCACCACTGCCTAGAGGTGCACAATGATGCAGCCGTTCCATTTTGACCATGCTAATGTCAAGCCGTAGCCTTCCTCGCCAATAGCGAGCTCACCGGAGCATAGCTCCGCTCAGCTTTGTTTTCCCCTTGCTCACAATGGGCTCGACCTGTCAAGGGGATTAGAGTCTATGACAAGTGGGCCAGTCAAAATGAATTAAGGAATTTTAATTAAACCAAAAACTAAAATATGAGTCAACGACACATGGAACCCACACTATAAATAAAAATACATGATTTGAACCCATGAGATGGCATCATGGCCCACATTAGTTACTTTTGGAAATTAATAAAGCCAGACAAATGGACCCCACAAGTTAGTCGGATGATGCAATAAAGTTAGGTTTTTCTTTAGAAAGAAAAATACAAACTAAAATCTAAATTATGCACAATACTATTTCTCATTTTCTTGGTATATTTCAAACCAAATAAAATTCAAACGGCCATAAATTTTGCATATGAGCTCCAATTTAGTGAATTTTGTATCTAGATTTTTCTAAAATCATGCTCTATCAAAATATGCAAAAATATTTAAGTTTTTATTTTTATTTAAATTTGTTTGGCTCATATTTGTATTTATCTAAATTTTACCGAATAGACACCGTCACACCGGTCAATTTCGAGAACGTGTCCGAACCATTCCCTGAGCAACAAGAGCATGGCAAGCATCCTCTTTGACCATATTAGTCATACTATTTCAATTATTGTATATTGCTTGCAAAAACTATTATACATGCGTGTATGTTTCATTAAAATTGCTATACTGTTGGTAATGATAGTTATATCACTTGGATGCTTTGAATCTCCTTGCAAATTTGATAACCGTACTGTTATAACCTTTAGGGCATGATTTAGACAGTAGGTATTGTCATTTTGGGTTTATTACTTTGAGTATATGGTCTAGATGCTTAGCCACGTAATAGTTTCCGCTAAGTTTGATCATTCGGAAAAATTTATGTTTGGACATGGGTGGTTTTGAAATGTTGAACTAGAGGAGGAACCTCTGTTAGTTTGATATAAAATAAAATGAAAAACCTGGATTTAGATGTGGGCGAGTTATAATATGAACTATCAGATGTGAGAAGGTATCTCGCACGTAGATAGGGGGAGATTCTCGTCTGGGTGAATTAAGGACCGAATGCTGTTGCCACACATCTAAGTCACACTGTGCAACTACAGTTGTCGTAGCTGCATAGTAGTCGATGGTTAATACTCATAAGTTACAGTATTCCGATCGTGCTCGAATACCGATAGTACCGTCTGTGTGAGCATTACTATTGGAGATGCTGCTCGACAAGCCGTAGTCGGTGAAGCGGTCGATGGAGCTGTGGTTGAAGATGTGGTCGACAAGCCATGGTCGGTGAAACGGTTGAAGGCATCATAGTCAAAGCAGCCGTGGTCGTGAGGCAAGGTTGAGACACCGTGGTTGACAAGACATAGTTGTAGAAGGATTTGAAAGTCTTCGTAGACGCGGCGGTAGCGATTAATTTGCACGTAACTGGTCGTGTCCACTAAACTAAGTGAGTTGGTTAGTGGAATGAGTTATTCGTAGTGGGAGAGTGCGAGTCATGCGGATCATGGTCGGAAGACTCGGGAGCTGTTTGTTAGTTCTTTTGTGTGTAAACTGGGACTGTAAATACAACGAAAAAAAGAAAAATTGTGTGTCTTGAGTTGATCAGAGATGTTTGTGTGTTTTTTCGATCACCGTGTGAGTGTTCTATTCCGTACTAGGCCAACGTGGCAATGTAATCTACCGTATTAATCTTACTTGCAAAGCTGTTGATTGGAAGCTAGGATTATGCATCAAGAACTATCAAGGGGTATGTACCGAAATCTGCATTTTTCTCGGTCCTGCAAGCCGGCAACATCACCAGATCGGCAGGGTTGACTGACTCCAGATCACCGTGATGATAGAATGGAGTAACATGCCGTCCTCCATAGCGGCGTCATTTGCACCGGCTCCCTGCGGTTGGATCCGATCCTCCCGATGTGATGCCGTCCGATTTGAGAGCCTTCGCAGCACTATGCTGTCCATGCATGCCTCCCTCTTGTGCATGCATGCAGCTACATCACATTGTCTTCTATTTGTTTCATTCTATTTGTTTCACGTGAGGACTCCCGCCGGATAGCACTAGCAATTTGTAGCGTGGCGTGGCGTGCTTTCTTTTCTTTTGTCTCGCGCATGCCCAATAGAAAACGAATTCTTTCCTTTCTCCTCTCTTGGCGAATCTGCAAGCACGCGTGCGTCTTATTGTTCTAATGCACTGCTGAAAGCTTGTATTATATTTGGTTTTCCATGCGCATATTCATTTTAGATTTATACATATCAAATATATGCATATATATAATTTAATAAAATAATAGCTCTGTTTCTTCAAGTATAATAATTAAAGATCCAATAGTAATAGAGTTCACGCATTAAAATTTAATGCGGCATGATAATTCTTTTCAGTTAAATAATATATTTAACTGAAAAGTGCTAAGCATATATGTATCCGCATAGTATATATGTATAGGGCCGGAGATGGGCCTCAAGCCAGTTGAGCAATGGCCCGAGGCCTGGAGAAATAGTAGTAGGATTTTTTTAGCATGCATATAAAAGTTTCTTTAGTACACAGGGGCAGGCCCAAGGTTTACAGCCTGGCCCAAGGCACATTCGCAATCGGCCCGGCCCAGCTCCCAAGCAGCGAAGACACGTAGCTGGTCCAGCATGACCTCATCACCTCGTGCTCAACCAGTCAAGCTCGCGTCTCGCAGGAAACCCTAGCCTCCTGCCTCCTTTCAACACCACGAGACCGCGACTCTCTAACTCCACGCGGTCCATGCCTCCATCGCCTGACGCCATGCCGCTGCCTCCTGCCTCCTCAGCTCCTCTCCACCACCCGTGCACCGTTGCCCCTGCCTCCTCAGCTCCTCTCCATGCCTCCACCACCTGGCGCCGCCGCCCTGCCTCCTCAGCTCCTCTCCACACCTCCACTTCCCGGCGCCGCGCCGCCGTCCCCTACCTCCTCAGCTCCTCTCCATGGCTCCACCGCCCGGTGCCTCGCTGCCACCCCTGCCTCCTCTCCACGAGCCATGACTGACGGCTCCACCGCTCGGTGCCGCCCCTACCTCCTCTCCACTCCTTGCCCAGAATCGATTGCCCAACTAACGAATCTCTTCTCCAAGGTTAGGTTTTTGAATCAATTGGGTTTACTTTACTCAATTACTCATACCATGTCCTGATGTCCTAGTGCTTTTGGTCTATAGACTCCAGGAAAGCGCCAGATCAACTACAGGAAAGACAATGGCATCTTATTTTCCATTGCAATCTAATCAAACTCTAGAAAACAATAGGAATTGGAGGTAGTGACACCCCACAAAACAATAATAACATTCCCCGTGTTGTGCTTAATCCGGATGATATTGTTGCCAATCATGGGCTTCGGAAACCAATTGAAGAGCTATATGTGGACATTAGGGATGCCGCTAGAAGGGAGTATTTGCTCTTGGGACCATGTCGACCAATTGGCCATAAATTACCACGGAAAATGATAGGCGGTAAAATAATAAGCTTTCATGAAGAATGGTTTAAAAGGTATGATTAGTTGGAATACAGTGTTGCTAATGATGCTGCATATTGTTTTTATTATTATCTCTTTAAGCAAAGGAGACCTAACAACTTTGGTGTTGATGCATATACAAATGTGGGGTTTAGTTATTGGAAGAATGCAATTCAATCTTTTAATGAGCATGTTGGTAAAGTTGATAGTGCTCACAATAAAGCTAGAAAACATTGTGAGGCTTTTAAAAATTAGAGGCAAAGTGTGACACATGTGTGGGCTAGCACATGTCTCATCTATGAACATTATCAAGACTGATTTGCGGAATAAGATGAGTGATTAATGGATGAATGATAGCATGATATGCTATATTGAGCGAGATGTATTTGCAAGCATTAATGATAACAAGATTTTACAATGTTTTCAAAGTATGAGGTCGTGTACGCTAAAACTACCTCGTTCTATTGGTATGTTAAATTCTTATCTTGTAATTTGCATTAAAAATAACGTTGTGGTCTTGTATTTTTTTAGTATGCATATAAATTTTTTTGAGTACATAGGGGTAGGCCCCCGAGGTTTATAGCCTGGCCAGAGGCACATTCGCAGCCGGCGTGGACTAGCTCCCAAGCGGCAAAGATATGGCATAGCCAGCCCAGCCCGACCTCATCACCTCGTGATCAAGTAGTCATGCTCACGTTTCGCGGCATCCCTAGCCCCCCACCTCCTCTCGACTCCACAAGACTACGACTCTTCGACTCCACGCGGACCACACCTCACCACCGGCTGAAAGCATCTAGGCCCCAAAAAATAGTTTTGGTAATTAATGAATTTATGAGAATATGGGACTAACATGTTTGTCAAGTGTCTAAAAGGCTAAGTCCCTAAAATGACGACAAGACGCATGCTAAGGATCAACATGGAGATCAGCGTGGCTCAAGGAAAAGGTATACATAGACTTGGACCTTCTTTTTATTTTTACCGGTCTTAGGAAAAAGAATGGAAGATCGGATTATAGGCTAAATATCGTATCATAAAGAGGGATCAATGCAAGTAGCTTGATAGCAATATTCTTGTGCCATTTGAATCAATATAGGATCATGCATTCATTAAAAAATTAAATTGATAGCCAAATCTGTGCTCTGTTTGGAAAAACGAAAGTACTGTTGTTTCAACAGCGGAACTACCAGAGAGCAGTAGTTCCACAGCCACGAACGGTACTTTCGGAGCTCGGAAGCTCTGGCTGTCCGAGCGGAACCTTTTTCCAGAGCACCCTCGAGTCGCTTCGGCGCTATGTTCGGACGACCGGAAGTACCGACATGCAAATCGCTGTAATCCCGCTTTCCGGAAGCTCCGGCTGGCAGAGTGGAACCTTTTTTTTCAGAGAGCACCCTCGGGGCGATTCTGAGTCCGTGGAAATTGGAAGTACCAGAGTTTCAACGCCGGATTTACCGGAGAAGCGGTAGTTCCGCAACCATGAGCGGTACTTCCGGAGCACGGAAGCTCCAGAAGATCGGCGGAACCTTTTTTCCAGAGAGCACCAACTTCTGGCCTTGGTCCAAGCAGAAGTACTGCGCCAACTTTCTGGAACTATCGGCCAACGGAACTACCAGATTTTTAACTGTGGTAGTTCCGCGCTGATGGATCAACGGCTAGTTCAAAAGGTCTGACATTGCCATTGTTGTCACGTCAAAACAGAAGTGGAAGTACTGGCCTTTGGCCTGCGGTACTTCCGCTTGTCCTGAATTTTTCTAGAATTTCACTCTAACGGCTAGTTTTGGTTGGTAAGAGTATAAATACCCGCACTCCTGCTCAAGGACAGTAATAAGAGACCCTATTAAACATCTTTGAACATTGAGCATTCACCCCACACCTCATTTACTCCTTGTGCATTCATTTGAGGTGGTTGAGCCAAAAAGTGCATTGCATCCAATAGATTGATCCTTTGGCACTAGATTGTGATTAAGTGAAGCTTGAGATCTTTTACACTTGGTGCTTGTCGGCACTTGGACGACTTGGTGGAGATTGCCCGGTGATCTGCTCAAAGAAACTTGTGAGAAGACCCGGTGTGTGTGAAGGTTGGAGCTAACCTACCCGGAGTGGGGAAGAGCTACCACTAGTGATTTGAGGTGGAAGGCTTAATTTGTGGAGCCGGTCCAATCCATTTGGGCTAACCTCAACGTGGACTAGGGGAAACTGGCAAGTTTTCGATCACCATGGTAAAAACGTCGTGTGTTCATTGGTGATCTTTTGTCCCTTATTCATCTCTTGCACATTTATTTCATTGTGTTTATCTACTTGTGCTAGATGCTTTTGTAGAGATATAATCCTGTTTTGACCAATACTTACTAGAATTGTGTAGGTCTCTATTGCTTTAAGTATTAATCTTGTAGAAATTAATTAGTAGTCAAGAAATTCAAAAACCTCCTATTCACCCCCTTCTAGTCGGTTATCGTTGATCCTACAAGTGGTATCAGAGCTAGGTCTCTCATTCATTAGACTTAACCGTCTAGAGAGAAAGGATGGCTAGTGAGGGGATTGCTATAGGAAAAGCACCTTTTTTGATGGCTCGAATTATTCTTATTGGAAAATTAGAATATCAATATATCTTAAGGCCATGAGTCCAAATATTTGGAAAATCGTAAATGATGGCTATGTCATACCTCTTGATCCATTGCACCCTACGGAACAAGATGGGCGTAACTCTCATTTAGATGTCCAAGCCATGAATGCAATATTTGGAGCTTTAAATGCGGACGAGTTCAATAGGGTGAGCAATTTGGAAACTGCTCACACTATTTGGACAACCCTCTCTGAAATTCATGAAGGGACGTCGACGGTTAAAGAAGCCAAGTTGCATAGGCTTCGGATTAAATATGAGACATTTATGATGTTGCCTCACGAGGACATAAATGAGATGTACTCATGACTCAACAACATCGTAAATAAACTCAAAGGCCTTGGTACTAACCTAACCGATGTTGATGTTGTAAGAAAAATGCTTAGGGCATTGCCGGAAAAATATGAAACATTGGTGACTCTCTTCCTCAACTCACCCGAGTTGACAAGGATGATGCCGATGTAACTCTTGGGCAATCTTATCATGAATGAGCTGTACAAGAAAGACAAAGAGGAGCTCTTGGAGCAATCCTCCTCAAAGGGCAAGAAGATCACCACTTTCAAGGCTAAAGCAGTCGTAAGCGAGGAGTCCAAGATGATGAGGAGGACTCGAGGAGGAGTTGGCTCTTCTAGTAAGAGGAATGAATAACTTCATGAAGAGGCGCTCAAACCGGCCGAGTCATGAAAAAGCAAAGAAGGGACATTCCTACTCCAACAAATGCTATAGCAATATTCGTTGCTATGAATGTGATAAGAAGGGGTATATTGGCTCTCAAATGCCCTACCAAGAAGGATGACAAGGAGAAGTCATCCAAAAAGAAGAGCTACAATGGTAATAAGTTTTTCAAGAAGCTTCAAAAGAATGGAAAGAATGAAGCCCACATTGGAGAGTGGGATTCCATCGAGGAGTACTCCGACTCCGACTCAAGCGAAGATGAGTCTCCCGAGAAAAAGGGACTCATCGGCATTACCATCAAGGAAGCTCCATCACTCTTCTCATCTCCAACATGCCTTATGGCAAAAGGAGAGAAGGTAAAAATTCTTGATGAGGATGAACCCTCATATGATAATCTTATAGATATGCTTGAAGAACTAAATGAATTTCTTGGAAAAGAGAAGTCAAAATTTAAGGTTCTGAAGAGAGAGCATATTTCTCTAAAAAAAAACTCTTATGAGGAGCTAAAGGAAGCTCATGACTTGCTCATTCAAAAAAATTTAAATAAATCTTGTACTAGTATTGGCATTACTTATGATATACTAAATTAAATGCCTAGTGTTAATATTTCTAAACTAGCATATCTACTTCATGTGATAACTTACTCGCCATGCTATGTTCTTCAAATGTTGATTCTAAAAATATAATGGCCATGTCTTATGATGATAAACTTGTAAATGAGAACAAAAATCTAAAGGAACAAGTAACAAAATTAAATAGAAGTTTGGAGAGATGCTTCAAGGGTAAGGCTACCCTTGACAAATTGTTGGGTGATCAAAGATGCTCATTCAACAAAGAAGGTCTTAGATATATTCCCAAGAAAGGTAAGAAACCGGCAAACAAGTCCACAAAATTTGTGAGGAAAAATGGTAAATATTGTAACAAATGCTGGGAATTGGGACATGAACAACAAGACTGTCCTAAAGAAAAAAAATTCAATCCATTAGTTCATATGATTCGTGTTACATGCTCAAAAAATCAAAAAAATGGAAATGTTATTGCTAAATTTATTGGCACCTCGATTTTGGGTGCTAAAACGAATGCTATTTGGGTGCCCAAAGCCTTGGTTACTAACCTCCAAGGACCCAAACAAATTTGGGTACCTAAAAGAACTTGATTTCTTTTCTAGGTGAACTACAAGACCGGTGGACGGCATTGGGTGCTTGATAGTGGGTGCACTCAACACATGATCGGAGACTAGAAGATATTCATCACATTTGAAAGTGGGAGTAATGAAAGAATTACATTTGGGGACAATATCAAGGGAAAGGTACTTGGATTGGGTAAAATCGCAATATCTAATAATCTTTCCATTTCAAATGTATCTCTTATAGAAACATTAAATTTTAATTTGCTATCCGTTGACCAAATATGTGATTTAGGTTTAATTTGCTCATTCACTAAAGAAAATGTAACCATTTCAAAAGAAAATGAACATGAACTAGTTTTTAAAGGTTTTAGATTTGAAAATATCTATTTAGTTGATTTTTCTTCTAGTGAGTCTTGCTTAAAAACTTGTTTAATGGTAAAACCACTTGTCCACTTTGAGTGGCTATGGCATAGAAGGCTAGGTCATGTGGGAATGATTCAACTTAAAATGTTTTTCAAACATGACTTAGTTGTTAGCTTGAAAGATGTGAAGTTTGAGAAAAATAGATTATGTAGCGCTTGCCAAGCTGGGAAGCAAGCTGCAAACTATCATCCTTCCAAAAGTATTATGTCAACTTCTAAGCCATTGGAGCTCTTACATATGGACTTGTTTGGGCCAACAACCTATAAGAGCATTGGGGGCAATAGTTATTGTTTAATCATTATAGATGATTACTCAAGATACACATGTGTATTCTTCTTAAATGACAAAAGCAAAGCCTTTGGTATTTTCAAAAGCTTTTCAAAAAGAACCCAAAATGAATTTGATTTTAAAATAAAGAAAATTAAAAGTGACAATGGTTTCGAGTTCAAGAATACTAAAATTGAAGATTTTTGTGATGAACTTGAAATAAAGCATGAGCTTTCCACTACCTACACTCCCGAGCAAAATGGAGTTGTAGAAAGGAAAAATTGAACAATAATTGAAATGGCTAGGACGATGCTTGATGAATATAATACTTCCGATAAATTTTGGGCAGAAGTTATTAACACCGCTTGTCATGCCACAAATCGCCTTTATTTATATCGTCTTTTGAAAAATACTTCCTGTGAACTTCTTATTGGAAGAAAATCGAACATATCCTACTTTAGAGTATTTAGTTGCAAATGCTATATATTAAGAAAGGGTGTTCGGCTCTCTAAATTTCAAAATCGATTTGATGAAGGATTTTTATTATGTTACTCTTCAAATAGTAAAGCATATAGAGTTTTCAACAAAAACTCCAGTTTAGTTGAGAAATCCTGTGACGTTCAATTTGATAAAACTAATGGCTCTCAAAAAGAGCAAGAGAATTTGGATGATGTAGTTGACGAAGGGCTAAGGCGAGCGATGGAAAATATACAAATTGGAGACATCAAACCAAAAGATGATCCAAGTTCACCTTCCTCATCTAAACAAGTTGAAACTTCCACTTCCCCCACAACAAACAATATACAAGATGTAGATGATGAAGCATAGGACCAACAACATCCAACTTTCAAGATTCACAATGCAATCGCCAAAGATCATCCAATAGACCAATATTGGGTGACGTGAGTAAGGGTGTTCAAACTCACTCTAGAGTAGCTTCTTTTTGCGAACATTACTCGTTTGTTTCTTCTCTTGAACCAAAATTTGTAGATGAAGCTCTAGATGATCCGGATTGGGTAAATGCAATGCATGAAGAATTAAACAACTTCGCCCAAAATAATGTTTGGACATTAGTGGAAAGGCCTAAGGAGCATAATATAATTGGCACAAAATGGGTCTTCCGGAATAAACAAGATGAAAATAGAGTTATGGTAAGAAATAAGACAAGGTTAGTTGCTCAAGGTTATACTCAAGTCGAAGAATTAGATTTTGATGAAACCTTTGCACCCGTAGCTAGACTTGAGTCAATTAGAATTTTGCTTGCCTCTGCATCTAGCTTTGATATTAAATTATTTTAAATAGATGTCATAAGTTCTTTTCTAAATGGAACAATCTTTGAACTAGTTTATGTTGAACAACCGCTTGTGGTTTGAAGATTCAAAATATCCTAATCATGTTTATAAACTCTCAAAAGCGCTATATGGGTTAAAACAAGCTCCTAGAGCATGGTATGAGCACTTTCGAGATTTTCTTCTATCTAAAGGATTTAAAATTAGAAAAGTAGATACAACTCTATTCACAAAAATCATTGGTGATGATTTCTTTGTATGCCAAATTTATGTCGATACTATTATATTTGATTTCACTAACCAAGATTTTTGCAAAGAATTTGGTGAAATGATGTCTAAGGAATTTGAGATGTCAATGATAGGAGAATTAAGCTATTTTCTCGGACTGCAAATCAAGCAACATAAAGATGGAACTTTTATAAGCCAAACAAAATATGTGAAAGATCTATTCAAGAAGTTTGGCATGGAAGATGCAAAACCCATCAAGACACCTATAGCAACAAACAAGCATGTTGACCTGAACGAAGGAGGTAAGTCGGTAGATACAAACCTTTATAGATCTATAATTGGTAGTTTGCTCTATCTTACCGCATCTAAGTCCGATATCATGTTTAGCGTTTGTATGTGTGCTCATTTTCATGCTTCTCCAAAAGAGTGTCATTTGATGGCTATGAAAAGAATTCTAAGGTATTTTTGTCCCTTATTCATCTCTTGCACATTTATTTCATTGTGTTTATTTACTTGTGCTATATTCTTTTGTAGAGATATATTCTTGCTTTGATCAAGACTTACTAGAATTGTGTAGGCCTCTATTGCTTTAAGTATTAATCTTGTAGAAATTAATTAGTAGTCAAGAAATTTAAAAACCTCCTATACACCACCCTCTAGTCGGTTATCCTTGATTCTACACAGGCGCCGCGCCGCCGCCCCTGCCTCGTTAGCTCCTCTCCACGACTCCACCGCCCGGTGCCGCCCCTGCATCCTCTCCACCCTCACCCGAATCGATTGCCCGCCAATGATCTCTTCTACAAGGTTAGGTTTTTGAATTCATCGATTTTACTTTACTCAATTACTCGTACCGTGTCTAGATGTCCTAGTGCTTCTAGTTTGTAGACTATAGGAAAGCACCAGATCAACTGTAGGAAAGGCATTGACATCTTATTTTCCATCGCAATGCAATCAAACTCTGGACACAATAGGAACTGGAGGTAGTAACACCCCACAAAACAATGATAACAATCCTCGTGTTGTGCTTAATCCGAATGACATTGTTGCCAATCCTATGCTTCGGAAACCAATTGAAAAGCTAGATGTGGACATTAGTTTGTGATAGTTATAATCATAGAGGGTTTTTAAGTTTGTGATTTATAAATATCACAGACGGTTTTTAACTAAAAACCGTCTGTGATTATAACTATCACATACGGTTTTTAGTTAAAAACCGTCTGTGATATTTGCACCACAGACGGTTCGAAAACCGTCTGTGATGACCTCGTATTATCACTGACCCATAAATTCAGACGGTTCACAAAACCGTCTGTGATGACGTTTTTGAACCGTATGTGATGACCTTTTCTGTACTAGTGTTTTTTGTTATGTTTTATCTATTTTGTTCTATCGTTAATTCAAATTTTATTTTGATAGTGTATTTGTGTTGTACTTTTTATTATTGCTCGGTGTAATTTTTGACGTTAGTTATAGCTCTTTAGTTTTAGGCCTAAGGCTCTATAAAATTTTAGCTCGGCCACTACGTCCTATTACGGAATATACCCCTCAATCATAATCCTAGCTGCTACTACTGTACCCTTCAATCACCTACCAGGCTAGCACTCTTTTCACTCGTTTTGCCGGCTGTGACGCGACGCGATGAGATCCACCACCATTTTGTAGAGATATATTCTTGCTTTGATCAAGACTTACTAGAATTGTGTAGGTCTCTATTGCTTTAAGTATCATTAATTCATGTTTTATATTCTTGCTTTGATCAAGACTTACTAGAATTGTGTAGGTCTCTATTGCTTTAATGGTGGTGTAGAGATCCACCACCATTTATGTTTTATCTATTTTGTCGTATCATTAATTCAAATTTTATTTTGATGGTGCATTTGTGTTGTACTTTTTATTATTGCTCGGTGTAATTTTTGACGTTAGTTATAGCCCTTTAATTTTAGGCCCAAAACTCTACAAAATTTTGGCTCGGCCACTACGTCCTATTACGGAATATACCCCTCAATCATAATCCTAGCTGCTACTACTGTACCCTTCAATCACCTACCAGGCTAGCACTCTTCACTCGTTTTGCCGGCTGTGACGCGACGCGATGAGATCCACCACCATTTTGTACGCTGGCGTAATCACGTGTGCGTACAGCCCGCGGGATGGGCAGGCAGGCACCATCACCTACCAGGCTAACACACTTTAACTGCTAGCTCGTTGCAACTGGCAATACTATAGCTAGCCATTAATTAGATCATGTGGCAATACTATACCCACATGCACATAAAATAATGCACATAAAATAAATGACTTTTTAAAAAACAAACGAAAGAAAAAAAATAAAAGAGATATGTATATGTGATAATAATGCACATATGGATGTGTGATACATCTATATTTCCCTGTCTTATTTCTAGAGCGAGACAGTAACGAGAGAAATGAAAAAAACTGCTTTGAGAAGTCGAGTATTTGTATTGGTTTTTGATTTTTTTCAAACAGAAGATAGAAACAGAAGTCAATGTGAACGGAAATAGCCATTAATTAGTACTCCAGTGTACGTAGTAGTATTAACCTAAACGATGGGAACACTAGCAGGTCATTCTCAATAATTTGATATCTAGCTTGCTACCAGAGGAGAGAGAATATTTAGATGATTTGTTAGATACAATCACTTCAATAGTGTCACTAAAGTTTGTATTTACAGAAGAGGGAATGATTTTTTTTGGAGAGATGATCCACTAGTTTCTTGGTTTCCTAAAAAAAATTTGGTATCAAGCTAGTTTCCTTTTCTTTCTCTTACACCGCCCCAGTAGGTGATGGTGCCTGCCTGCCCATCCCGCGGGCTGAACGCATACGTGACTACGCTGCGTACGTTGTACAAAAAATATGGTGGTGGATCTCATCGCGTCGCGTCACCGTTGGCAAACGACCTGTCGAGCCTGGGCAGTCGACAGGAGCCTGGGCCGCCCAAGTCATTGTCCAAACTGTTCTCGCATCTAGCTTTATTGTCACATTTTTTTTTTAATTTTAGCGTTCTAACACGTCACCTGCCGCGTTCTATGTTCCATCGTGTCCTATAAATACCTCCCTCTCATCGCTTTGTATTGCTCGTATCTCCCTATCTAATCTCCATCTCTCCCGCTAGCTAGACCTCACTCTCACCCATGGCCAATTCCTCCAATTTTCAGATCACTCCCCTCGACACACTCATGGAGAGCCATGAGTTCAACTTCCGCAGCCTATACCTGCACCACACCCCTGCTGGTCCAGAGCCAAACCAATCAGGGATAATAAAACAGAATAGTGCTACCGGGTTAGGCAGTACGGTCGTCAACAACTGGACAATATACGATGGACTCGGCCCTGACGCCAAGGTTGTTGCCCGTGCACAAGGCCTGCATATCTACGCCGATAACTGGCATAACTCCTTCAGCTTAGTGTTCGAGAATGAAAGGTATGCACAATTTGGTTACAGACAAGTCTAGCTTTCTGCTCCATTGTCAGATCGATTACTGATTATTGCGGTGTACTGTGCGTACATGACTAGGTTTAAGGGGTCTACGCTTGAGGTGATGGGAATAATTGTTGAGGAAGGTGAGTGGGCTATTGTTGGGGGCACAGGAGAGTTTGCCATGGCAACAGGTGTCATCTACAAAAAATTTCACGAGCAAAGAAGTAGAGGGAATATTATGGAACTTACTGTCCACGGATTTTGCCCCGTATTGAAAGGGTCAAAGGTAGGGTACAATTGAATTGGATTCACACGGATATTGTTTATACCGTATTCTAATCTATTTTTTTTTTCTCAGATTCATAGCTGGATATAGTAAGACTGGATACAAATATAAATTTGGAGTATTTGGAGTTTCAAATACGGTACCATCGGGACGGATATATGACGGTTTCGGATCGAAAACGGATAATATGTGTATAAATAAAGGAATATACACTGAACTATACCACCATCACTTTAAGCCTTCAACTAGCAATAAATTCATCTAGATTACTTAAGTACGATAGCCAACACAATACAAGTTTAACATAAGCGATAAATTCATATATAAGTTTGAGAACCAATAAATTCAAACATAAGTTCGAAAACCGATAAATTCATATGCAAGTTCAACATAAACGGAGAGAATTGATAGCGACTGGCTAGAGTGGCTAGACTCTGGAGTTAGGTTAGGACTTAAGTACAATCTAGGCTAGTTGTCACAATGATAGTTGATGGGCTTGGCCGGTTGGGTATTAACTTGCTTGTCAGACATCCGGTTGAATCGTATTTGGTTTACCATTTACCGACACTATTCGGTTGGATTTTAGCTCTCCCGTTTTTGCTACCATATCTGGCAACAACTATTCGGTACCGACCGGATTTGGTACCGGATCAGTCGAGATTAACCCGTATCGTTTGCACCCCTAGTCAAAGGTGACAAGGATATTCAACATATTTTGAGCTTGAATAATTTTTTTGGATTACCGGGCATGCAAATCTTTGTTAAATGTATGCCACTTTTTAAACGAAAATAATACATCTCTCTTATGTGCAGAGTCTTCTCATCAAGATTGGACCATGGGGTGGAAACGGAGGGGCAGGTCAAGACATAATGGAGGCACCAAGCCGACTAGAAAGTATCACAGTTCGCAGTGGCAAGGTTGTTGATGCAATTGCATTTTCTTACGTCGACCAGGCTGGTCGGATACGCACAGCAGGTCAATGGGGCGGTCCTGGAGGGCATCCTAGCACGGTCAGTGAATTTTTTTTATAGTTTTTGTTTGGTCAATGTAAGTATCAAGATAAATTCATAAGTAAACAACTTGATGGTCCTTTCTTCTTTTTCATGTAGATCCAACTCACAGCTTCAGAGTTTGTGAATGAAGTTTCCGGAACATTTGGCACGTTTGACGGACTCAATGTTATAAAATCGATTCAATTTGTCACCAATGTGAAAACTTACGGGCCTTTTGGACATGGAAATGGAACTCCTTTCAGCATCCCTATGCAGAACAACAGCAGAGTTGCAGGTTTCTTCGGGCGAAGCGGGAAATACCTCGACGCGATTGGTGTTTACGTGCATCCGTTCTGAACGATAGCTGCTCACTGGAAACTGAAATAAATAAGATGAGGATCCTTTGTCGTACTGACGATCCCTTGTAGTTGGAGTGCTTTGTATTTTCCATCCATTATGTGATAAATAAAGATCTCGAGTAGAGATTGTTTTTGAAGGAATCAAATTGCTATTATTCAATCTGTAATTTCTAGGCTCAAATGTTTCTCGTTGGCCCATAGGCATCCAAAGATAATTTTAGCAAAACAAGTGTATCGATCTTGATACTTTGACGTACAGAAACACATGTATGGGTGTGCGTGCGCATGTAGCTGAATATGGATAAAATCTATGGGTGTAGGTGCAGGCAACAATGAGTTTCCTACCTTAGAGGATGAACCAGCTTTTATGCAATGGCGACGCCAAAGAAGACGATTATTCTATGCCATTACCGAAACTTGAATGGGAGGAGTGGGCTAATCTTCCATTTGG
Organism: Dendrocalamus sinicus; assembly: GCA_036346575.1. Taxonomy (NCBI): domain Eukaryota; kingdom Viridiplantae; phylum Streptophyta; class Magnoliopsida; order Poales; family Poaceae; genus Dendrocalamus; species Dendrocalamus sinicus. The sequence continues at coordinate 22,284 of JAYEVI010000376.1, read as the reverse complement.
AAAACTTTGAGAATCTTAACGCAAAATAGCAAGGACTGGTATCCAACTACAGAAAATGCAGGTTTTCTATGCAACATAACTAGGACTATTTCACACTTATTTAAATCTAGTGGGATTTTCTAAAATAATGTACGTGGATATATGAGGGCAAGATTTGGAATAGTGCTTGAGACCCATTTTGTTATATATATATATATATATATATATATATATATATATATATATATATATATATATATATATATATATATATATATATATATATATATATATATATATATATATATATATATATATATATATATATATATATATATATATATATATATATATATATATATATATATTATATGATTGGCTTAGCGCAATTAGCTATGTTCTTTTTCATGCTTAATATGTGCACATTCATGAAATTTACCGATTAAAATTATGATCACAGTTTTTCATTTTTTTTAAAAAAATTTATTGAGGTCTTAACAGACCTTATACTTTGATTTCATTCACGGAAAATGCAATTCAAGTACAAGTATTTGTAGAAAGGACTACAGAATATAACAAAACTAGAAAAATGTCAATACCACAGAGCATTTTCACATGTAGAGTGGTGGGCCTATAGTGGCATTGTTGGGGCTTAGTCACACTGGTAGGCATGAACTCCAACGTCAATTAGCAGTGCTGGTAACAAAACCGAAATTATCATCCTCCGGCTAGTTGATCGCTCACCGGCTTCCTTCTTGGCGATCTTTCTATCTTTGATGGAGCTTTGTGCGGTGGAAGACAGAGTAACTTCTTTTTTGTTCCACAGTGCAAACGGATTGAAAATCGAATAATACGGTTCAGGAGATACTGTCTTTCAAAGTTTGCAATAGACCCACGTTTTTCTCTGCTCCTTATCGTTCGTGCTCCGATAGTGTAGTAAATTACTGGTACGGGTGCAGTAAATATATAAGACGGATGTAGTAATTTCATGTGCATCAAACACAATACAGGGATGCAACAATTGCGTTAGAAGGCGCAATGATATAATTTTCTACTGCACTTGCTGAAAAAATAGTTTTACAAACGAAGTCCATGTTAAGTACGTTTTTACGATTTAAAAATCGTATTACTAACATTTACGGAATGAGTTATTATACTATATGAGCACAAAAAAGGATGCACAGAGGAAGAGTGGGAGTGGGAGAAGGTTAGTGGCTAGGGTTGACCAAGGTGGGAGGTGGTGGATTTGCTTTTACTAGGCTTTGACTAGGTAAGAGGTGAGTTTTGGCCCATAGGAAGATAAAAAATGTTGGGGTGGAAGATAGCTATTCTTAGAGGGGTGTAGTATAGTAATTCTAATATTATCAAACAATTTTTCTTTCTAACCTGCACACACTACTACAGAAAGCCTAATACTAGACGACCAATCACAGACGGTTTGACAAAACCGTCTGTGGCTGACACTAACACAGACGGTTTTAATTTGGACACCGTCTGTGTTGGCGGTGTCGGGGAAAACGAGTATCACAGACAGTTCTTACCGATGAACCGTTTGTGATACTTTAGTATCATAGACGGTTGTCGAGACCCGAATATACAAATTCGGACTCTACTGTGTACTCTGCACTAGTCCAGGATCACGCTAGTGCACACAGCGTAAACAAAGATAAATATTATCCACATCACGATATTCTAAAGGAAATCCAAATTATATTAATAACCAACAGAGTACGACCTTATGGCCAAGCTTACAATTATTAGCCTGAAGGGCTTTAAAGAAACTAGCACGGGAAATCCAAAATTAAGCGTAGTAGCCACTCGACATGCCCACAGGCAATCGATCGGGAGCGAAGTCCTAATCCGTGAAGTCCTCGTGAGTAGCCTCCTTCTAGCAACTCCTGCCGATCTGGTCCCTCCTCCTCAATCGAGCAACATGGGCATAAAGCCGTGAGTACATTGGTACTCAAGAAGTCGCTTGTAACAAATGAATGCAATATAATATGCAAAGCTTAACAATGGATGGCTGAAAGGTTAGTTTTGCATGAAGCGACAATTTGAAGTAAATACAATATATAGATTGAAAAGCATATTTAACAACAGACACTAAGTAAATATATCAAAGGAATTGAATATAACCACAAGTGAACTAACCATTCACTTCCCATCTCAAACCAATCAAATTTTCATAAAGACTCTACCCTCGTGTGAAATCACCGAGCATTGTCCATGACCGGGACACGGCTATTCGAATAGTTTTACACTGCAGAGGTTGCACAATCTGTACCCACACGATGTGATTAGCCTCAGCTAAGGAAATCACAACAAGGCTTTTACAATGATCCATCTCCACCCGATCCCACTCGCTAAGGATTCGCGCGTCGAGTAGGGTAACCCCTAGTCGATAATTGCCCCTCTTGCGCCACACAACATCGTAGTAAAACCAAAGTAGAGACTTCTCAAATTATTATGCCAGTCTATCCCATACTAGACATGTGGTTTGCACGATTAAGCTCGGATCAATGGCGCACAAAGTTAAGTCCTTAACAATTACCCAGCGAAGCATCCACATCCCAATGTGCATCCAAACCCCTTTCTCGCACGATCATTCGCCCAAGTGAAAGCCAAGTTTGTATAACCAATGCCCATGACACTACCCATGTCATGACATACCAATTTTATAATCGTGGCTAACCACCACGTTCAAGTAAATCATTAAGTCGGATTAATTAACCACATGTGATGACAGATCCCAAAACTAATAGGAAGCAGGCTAAGCGATCGAACGTAACCCCATGTGACAATTATTATTTTATCACTAAATAATTCCCAATCCTAAGGTGTCAATGGATTCATGGTAGTCAAATTATCATGGAGGATTTAATCAATTAGGAGTATAACTACCAATACAAGGTTTTATTAATAAATAGCAATGCATGATAATTTGAAACAAAATAATACATAATAGATTGAAATCTGGGTTCAACATGATCAAAGAATACGACTTGCCTTGGCCTTGCTCAGATGAGGGCTCTTGGTCTTCAAATCCAACTTCCGCTCCCTCGAACACGCGATCTAACGAGAGAAAACGAGACGAAAAGAGAAAATAAATTCAAATAAAATTCAAATGAACTCCAAAAACTTTCAAACCTGAACCAAAAGGTAGAGCTCAATTTTAGATGAATTTAGAAAAAGAACGGGTCAATCGGAGCTAGGATGAGGAGAACGGGCTCTTGGAAAATTGGATTTTCTGAAAATCGGAAAATTGGAAAAGTGCACTTTGTCTGTGGACCGGCGCACGGGAGGTGAGTCTACGGTGAACCCGCGCACGAAAAAGATGCGGGCGGCGGTCTTGACGCGGCGACTAGGGTGAGGTGGCACTGGCGTGGCGGACACGCAAGCGTTAGGGTCGACGTGGCCCGCTTGCGTGGCGGCTCGGGAGCACAACGGCGGGCGACGGACGGGCGTGGTGCGGCGCGTGGGACGATCCGGCCGTCGGCCCAGATCGCTCACGGTCACGGCTCGGCTGACGGCGGGACCCACAAGGCGCGCACGGCTCACATGGACCGGCGCACGGAAGGCGAAGGGACGCGGCGCGCGGCGTCGATCTTGACGTCGCTGGCGTGCGGCGCGAGGCGGCGCGGGCCGGCGGCGCGGCGCGGCGCGCTGTCGGCCGGCGGCGCGGCGGCGGGTTCGGCGGCGGCGGCGGCGGCGACGGTGACGGCGGCGATCGAGGTGGCGGGACGACGACGGCGGCGGGGCTCACCGCGGTGGCGACGGCAGACGGCGGCGCGGCTCGGCGACGACGGCCGCGCAAAGATGACGCAGGCGACGGCGCGCGGCGCGGCTCCGGCGGCGGCGGCGCGAGCGGCGGCCGGATGCGGTTTAGAGGCGGCGGCTTTATACACGGACCGAGGTGTCCGCGACGGACGGCAGCGGCGGCGAGAGTCCGGCCGAGACGGAAGACGAGTCCGGTCGGGACGACTCGACAGTGGGCTCACCAGCCGGTGGCGCGGTGAGCAGCGGCCGGATGCGGCGCGGCGCTGGCGCAATGGATGACGCCACGTGGCGATCATCGGGAGGCTAAGCGCGAGCGGCGGCGCGGATGCTGACGCAGCAGCACGGCGCGCGCACACAAGTCAAGTGAGCGAGGCGGTTGGGCATTGGTGGGTTTCGACCACTGGCGGTTGGGGATTTTGGTATTTTTCTTTTCATAAATTCATTTAAATCCTTTGAGCTCTAGAAAATAGCAAATAAATCCAGAAAAATCCAGAAAAATCCAATAAATTCCTTGAGACACAAGGAACTCAAATAAAATAACTTTGGCAAATGTTCATGTTCAGATTATTCATATTAAATCCTTTTAATTCATAAAATTTCATTTAAGCTTTAATTAATTTGAAAAAAATTCAAATGGTGAATTTTATTTTAAAAGCTTCAAAATACTCAAAATCGGGATGTTACAAACCTCCCCTTAAACGGAATCTCGACCCGAGATTCGCTCTCTAAAGAATAGGTTTGGAAACTCCGCTTGAGATCCTCCTCGCTTCCCAGTTGCTTCCTCCTCTGAATGATTGCTCCACCGAACTTTGCAAAACGAACGACTCTTCTTCTAGTGACTCGCTCGACACTTCCAAGATTTTGATGGGATGCTCTTTATAGGACAGATCCTCCTGGAGATCCACAGCCTCAATTGGCACTGCTTCCTCTGGCACTCGCAAGCACTTCTTCAATTGAGACACATGAAAAACATCGTGTATCCCGCTCAAGTTCTCAGGTAGCTCCAGCTGATAGGCAACTTCTCCCTTGCGCTCAAAATCTTGAATGGCCCCACATACCTTGGTGCTAGCTTTCCTTCATTTGAAAACGCTTAACACCTTTGAAAGGTGTGATCCCGAGATACACATAATCATTGGGCTCAAGCTTAAATCTCTTCTACAGTATCGTGATAACTCTTTTGCCTGGCTTGAGCTGCTTTCAGCCTTTCTTGAATCAAGCGCACTTTTTCTTCGGCTTCTTGCAAACACTCTGGCCCAAAAATTTGCCTTTCTCCTGTTTCTTTCCAATTGAGAGGGGTCCTACACTTCCGACCATACAAAGCCTCAAACGGTGACATCTGCAAACTGGCCTGGTAACTGTTGTTGTAGGAAAATTCTGCAAAAGGTAGGCAATTGTCCCACTTAGCTCCGTGATCCAAAACACATGCTCTCAGCATATCCTCTAGGATTTGATTTACACGCTCTGTCTGACCATCGGCTCAGGGTGATAGGTCAGTGCTGAAATTCGATGAGTACCCATCGCTCGTGGAAACTACTCCAAAATCGTGAAGTGAATCTGCGATCCACGATCCGACACAATCCTCTTAGGAACTCCATGGAGACTCACAATTCGACATATACAATTCTGCCAACTTATCTCCGTAATATGTGGTTTTGATCGGAAGGAAATGGGCTACCTTTGTCAATCGATCCACAATTACCCATATCGAGTCGTAACCTTCCTTGGTCTTGGGTAGACCTGTGATGAAATCCATGCCCACATCTTCCCACTTCCACTGGAATTTTCAACGGTTGCAACAATCCTGCGGTCTTTGATGCTCGCTTTCACTCGGGCAAACATCACATAGTGCTACATACTCGCTATTTCTCGCTTCATACCCGCCACCGATTTATCCTTGATGTCCCGATACATCTTGGTATCGCTGGATGAATTGAATATAATGACTCGTGTGCCTCTTTAAGCAACAATTGCTTTAACTCTTCCTTATTGGGTACGCACAATCGCTTCTTGTACCATATGATACCCCGATCATCCTCCACAAAACCTCGCCGCTTTTCCTTCCTTCAATCCAACCTTGATCCATTGGATATTTTCATCCTCCGCTGCGCTTTGAATCGACTATCCAAGGTCGTGCAAGTCCAAAGCGCCAACATCCCTTCTTCAACCAACTCCAAACCGAGCTTTTGGAATTCCTCGTGCAATGCCGGTTGACTCTCCTTGACCATAATTGTGTTGCAATATACCTTCTGCTCAACGCATACGCCACTACGCTGGCTTTTCCCGGTGATAGTGGATTCCAATGTCATAGTCCTTTATCAACTCCAACCATCTTCTTTGTCTTAGGTTAAGGTCGATTGGGTGAAGATATACTTCAAGCTCTTATGATCCGTGTAGATCTCACATCCGTTACCCATCGTAGTGTCGCCATATTTTCGTGGCATGCACAATCCGCCGCTAACTCCAAATCGTGCGTAGGGTAGTTCTCCTCATGTGGCCTCAATCGACGCGATGCATAAGCTACCACTCTTTTGTCTTGCATCAATACGCACCCCTAAACCTTTGCGGGCGTCACAATAAATCTCAAAATCTTTCTTGATGTCGTGCAAAATTAAGATCGTGCTTGTTGTCGACTTTCCTTTAACTTCCGAAAACTCTTCTCGCACTCAGCGTCCATTCAAACTTCTTTTCCTTCTTTAGTAGCCGGGTAAGGGTCGCTACACCGAGAACCCTTCAATGAATCTCCGATAGTAACTCGCCATTCCTAGGAAGCTTGGACTGGTCATCGACGTGGGTGCCTTCCAGTGAGCACATCTTGTACTTTCCCCGAGTCAACGGACACTCCCTCCTTTGTCAACACATGACCCAAAAAGGCAACTTCCTTCATCCAAAATTCACACTTGCTGAACTTAGCATACAACTTGTGCTCCCGCAATCTTTGCAATACCAATCTCAAATGCTCCTCATGCTCCTCCTCATTCTTGGAGTAGATCAGAATGTCATCAATGAACACAACGACAAACTTGTCCAAGTAGTCCATGAACACCTTGTTCATCAGGTACATAAAGTAGGCTGGGGCATTGGTTAGGCCAAAGGACATCACGGTGAACTCGTATAATCCATAACGAGTTGAGAAGGCTGTCTTGGGTATGTCCTCCTGGCGAATCCTCATTTGGTGATACCCGATCTCAAATCAATCTTGGAAAACACTCCAGCTCCTTTTAATTGATCGAACAGATCATCAATTCGGGCAACGGTACTTGTTCTTGATGGTAACTTCATTGAGAGCTCTGTAATCCACACACATACGCTGGCTACCATCCTTCTTCTTGACGAACAATCACCGGTGCTCCCCACTGAGAGGTACTGGTCCGACATACCCTTTATCCAATAACTCTTGTATCGCTTCTTTAATTCTCGCTAACTCATTGGCGGGCATTCAGTAAGGTCTCTTGAAATTGGTGAGGTGCCTGGTGCTAACTCAATTGCAAACTCTACTTCTCTTTTGGTGGCATCCCGGGAGATCATCGGAAAACATCGGGATATTCTCTCGCAATCGGTACTTCATTTAGGGCAATCCTTTACTTTGGCACACCATCACTTTTTCTCGCCGCTTCATGTCGGCTTCAAATCTAACCTTGCTTCCATCGACCGCCCAAAGTGATCGCTCGGCCTACATTCCAATATCGCTTGATGCTTCTTGAGCCAATCCATACCCAAAATTACGCCCAAAGATCGGATATTCAAAGACAACCAAATCATGAGAACTCTACTCCTTGGATGGCTATCCTAACTTTGGGGCATCCTAGGTTTGTACTCATCTCGAGCCCGGGATTGAACCAATAAAATGGAACCAAGTGCAACGACTTCCAACTTATGCTTTAGAGCAAAACTCCAGAAACAAACGAATGTGAAGCTCCGTAATCAAACAAAACGCGTGGCGGTGCAATCGAATTTATCGGGAACTTACCAATCACCACATCCGCGCCGCTTGAGCCTCCTCCATGGTGACGTGGTTCACCTGCCACGCATCACGGCTCGCGATCCTTTGTTGGGTTGATTTGATCCTTGAGGTGCTCCGTCCCGATCCCGCCGCAGGGTACGGTGCGTGTGGCTCCCAAGCTGAAGCGAACCGTGTCACGCGTATTTTGCGCATTTGTTGGCATAATGTCCCGCCTCATTGCATTTGAAACAAGTGATCACGACATGGGCTTGGTAATCCTCTGCTGTTGGCTTCCCACCGATTTGGTTTTGGCGCTCAAGAAAACCGACGGGAGCCGTGCAGGAGTTTTGAATCCCGCGCCGAGGAACTCGAGCTGGCTGAAAATTACCGCGGGCTCTCGAGCTTGGTGCATCTGTGATCCTTGCTGCATCATTCTTCTCTTGCGAGATTCTTCCAACTCGCGATGACTTTCCTCAATGAGCATTGCTTTGTCCACCATGTTTTGGAACCGCATAATCATGTCCCACTACCCGAACTTTCAATCTGGTTCAATCTTTCTTGAACCTCTTCTCGCGAAGCATCATCTCGTGGCGACATCTTCTCGGAGCATAACGGGCCAACCGAGTGAACTTGTTGAGATATTCACTCACGGACATGTTCTTCTGCGCAACTCCCGAAATTCTTCCTTCTTCATTTCGATCACCCCATCCGTGATATGGGCATGACGAAAAGCTCCTGCGAACTCAGCCCAAGTGATGCTCTCGGATCCTCGTGAGCGCACAATAATTTTCCCACCACTCCTTGCAGCACCTCAAGCCGATGGGCTGCATACAACACCTTCTCGCGATCCGTACACCGGGCAAGGTTAAGCTTCTTTTCCATCGAACGCATCCACCATCGGCTTCTAGTGGCTCGTAAGACCGTGAATAGGTAGGAGGCCTTGTCCTCATAAATTCTGCAAACTTGACCGGCGGCGAATCGTGGAGGCATGGCCATGTCTTGATTCTGCCGATTCATCATGGCGTTCATGTTCTGCATCATGGTGTTCATCAACCGATGCAGGCTGCCATGAATCGACTCAAGGTTGGATCCATCCACTGGTTTGCATGTCGCTCGAGTTGCCCGATCGCCTCGTGATCCTCGACTCATCGACCACGTCTGCCGGAGCTCCGGTATCAACCATCTGAAAAGAAAGATCACTTGCTTGAGGACGGCTTCACAGGCTTACGGTAAGAGGGAAAAGCAAAGATAAGTGGTAAGTTCGTCTAAGGGGATATTCTAATGGTAAATCCTAAACTAAACAATCACTTAGCCAAAAGCTAACAAAAGAACAAATAAATCACTTCAATAAAAGATTTGATATGACCGCAACATATTGCTTTTGAGGGCAAAACTGCAGCTCACATCACACTCAATGCAAACAAAACCACTTCCTAACCGATGCTATCCTATGCTACGGTCTACTCTTCCGCTCCCACTCAGTCCGGCGAGGTACGTGTGCGATCTTCCTCTTCTTCCTCTGCATCGCGTAGAACGCCCATCGGTTGCGGAATCGCATTGTAGGGCGCCGCTGCTGGAATGACGAGTTGAAGGTACTCGGCGATCATCCGCCATGCGTTGCCTTTCCTCCGGCCGGGTGGCGAGGCGAAGGTGGAGGTGTTGGCGCCCGCGAGTGTACTCCTCGTGTTCATACTTTCTTGTATTCTGGATGAACTTGGTCATACCGATCTTGTACCGTCGACAGAGTTGAGCAACGACCTTGCGTGCACCGCTATGGATTTGAACCTTTGAAGTCGTGGTGTACGACGTGACCTCCAAGCTTGATAGTGAAGTACAACCGTGTGAAATGGTACCTCTTACTTCATCATCCATGGAACTGCATTGGTGTTCTTTGAAACCAAGACTTCTTAGCAAGATCAAGCACTCTCTCCATCCTCCCGACTGCTATAGTTGCTTTATGACATCTACAAAGACGGCACAAGATAAGAGTCGCTTTAAAAATTTTCATTTTCGCAGAAATTTTAAGGTGAGAGGCAAGAGTCCCTAAGAATAAGGTAAGAGAGTAAAGAATTTGCTAAATATCAGGTTTGGTTGTTTTGTCTTTAGAAAATAGGTTTTGAATTTTTGAGACAACGACTAACTTAGGTTTTCATCCTACATCGATATGGCTCGATACTATCTCTGCCGAGACCGAATATACAAATTCGGACTCTCACTGTACTCTGCACTAGTCCAGATCACGCTAGTGCACACAAGCGTAAACAAAGATAAATATTATCCACATCACGATATTCTAAAGGAAATCCAAATTATATTAATAACCAACAGAGTAATGACCTTATGGCCAAGCTTACAATTATTAGCCTGAAGGGCTTTAAAGAAACTAGCAATGAAATCCAAAATTAAGCGTAGTAGCCACTCGACATGCCCACAGCAATCGATCGGGAGCGAAGTCCTAATCCGTGAAGTCCTCGTAGTAGCCTCCTTCTAGCAACTCCTGCTGATCCGTCCCTCCTCCTCAATCGAGCAACATGGGCATAAAGCCGTGAGTACATTGGTACTCAGCAAGTCGCTTGTAACAAATGAATGCAATATAATATGCAAAGCTTAACAATGGATGGTGAAAGGTTAGTTTTGCATGAAGCGACAATTTGAAGTAAATACAATATATAGATTGAAAAGCATATTTAACAACAGACACTAAGTAAATATATCAAAGGAATTGAATATAACCACAAGTGAACTAACCATTCACTTCCCATCTCAAACCAATCAAATTTTCATAAAGACTCTACCCTCGTGTGAAATCACCGAGCATTGTCCATGACCGGGACACGGCTATTCGAATAGTTTTACACTCTGCAGAGGTTGCACAACTGTACCCACACGATGTGATTAGCCTCAGCTTAAGGAAATCACAACAAGGCTTTTACAATGATCCATCTCCACCCGATCCCACTCGCTAAGGATTCGCCGAGTAGGGTAACCCCTAGTCGATAATTGCCCTCTGCGCCACACAACATCGAGAGTAAACCAAAGTAGAGACTTCTCAAATTATTATGCCAGTCTATCCCATACTAGACATGTGGTTTGCACGATTAAGCTCGGATCAATGGCGCACAAAGTTAAGTCCTTAACAATTACCCAGTGCGAAGCATCCACATCCCAATGTGCATCCAAAGACCCCTTTATCGCACGATCATTCGCCCAAGTGAAAGCCAAGTTTGTATAACCAATGCCCATGACACTACCCATGTCATGACATACCAATTTTATAATCGTGGCTAACCACCGCGCTCAAGTAAATCATTAAGTCGATTAATTAACCACATGTGATGACAGATCCCAAACTAATAGGAAGCAAGGCTAAGCGATCGAACGTAACCCCATGTGACAATTATTATTTTATCACTAAATAATTCCCAATCCTAAGGTGTCAATGGATTCATGGTAGTCAAATTATCATGGAGGATTTAATCAATTAGGAGTATAACTACCAATACAAGGTTTTATTAATAAATAGCAATGCATGATAATTTGAAACAAAATAATACATAATAGATTGAAATCTGGGTTCAACATGATCAAAGAATACGACTTGCCTTGGCCTTGCTCAGATGAGGGCTCTTGGTCTTCAAATCCAACTTCCGCTCCCTCGAACACGCGATCTAACGAGAGAAAAACGAGACGAAAGAGAAAATAAATTCAAATAAAATTCAAATGAACTCCAAAACTTTCAAACCTGAACCAAAAGGTAGAGCTCAATTTTAGATGAATTTAGAAAAAGAACGGGTCAATCGGAGCTAGGATGAGGAGAACGGCTCTTGGAAAATTGGATTTTCTGAAAATCGGGAAAATTGAAAAGTGCATCAGTCTTGTGGACCGGCGCACGGAGGTCGAGTCACGGTGAACCCGCCGCACGAAATGCGGGCGGCGGCCGCGGCGCGCGCGACTAGGGTGAGGTGGCAACGGCGTGGCGACACGCAAGCGTTAGGGCGACGTGGCCCGCTTGCGTGGCGCTTCGAGAGCACTGGGCGGGCGACGGACGGCGTAGTGCGCCGCGGACGATCCGGCCGCCGCCCAGATCGCTCACGGGTCTGGCTCGGGCCGACGGGCGGGACCCACAAGGCGGCGGCACGGCTCACATGGACCGGGCGCACGGAAGGCGAAGGGACGCGGGCGCGGCGTCGATCGGCGTCGCGGCGCGTGCGCGGGCGCGAGGCGGCGCGGCCGGCGGCGCGCGCGGCAGCGCCGGCGCAGCGGCGGCGGCGGATCGTGCGGCGCGGCGGCGGCCGGCGACGGTGACGGCGGCGATCGAGGTGGCGGGACGCACGACGGCGGGGGTCACCGCGATGGCGAGCAGCGACGGCGCGGCGGCGGCTCTGGCGGCGACGGCCGCGCAAAGATGACGAGGGCGACGCAGGCTGGCGGCGCTCGCGGCGGCGGCGGCGAGAGCGCGGCTCGGGATGCGAAGCGAGAGCGGCGGCTTTTATACACGGACCGAGGTGTCCGCGACGGACAGCATGGCGGCGAGTCCGGCTTCGAGACGGAAGACGAGTCCGGGTGGGACGACTCGACAGTGGGCCCCACCTTGCCGGTGGCGCGGTGGCGGCAGGGCCGGGATGCGGGCGCGGCGCTGGCGCAGCGGATGACGACCACGTGGCGATCATCGAGGAGGCCAAGCGGAGCGGCGCGGCGCGGATGCATGACGCGTACCGGCGCGGCGCGGCGCTGGCGGCGGAGCGAGGCGGGTTGGGCTGGCCAGGGTTTCGACCATCGGCGGTTGATTTTTGGTATTTTCTTTTTCATAAATTCATTTAAATCCTTTTGAGCTCTAGAAAATAGCAAATAAATCCAGAAAAATCCAGAAAAAATCCAATAAATTCCTTGAGACACAAGGAACTCAAATAAAATAACTTTGGCAAATGTTCATGTTCAGATTATTCATATTAAATCCTTTTAATTCATAAAATTTCATTTAAGCTTTAATTAATTTCAGAAAAAAAATTCAAATGGTGAATTTTATTTTAAAAGCTTCAAAAATACTCTGAAAATCAGGATGTTACAACGGTTGTTAATAAAAAACCGTCTGTGATAATTCACAGATGGTTTTTAATTAAAAACCGTCTGTGATAATTCACAGATGATTTTTAATTAAAAACCGTCTGTGATAATGGCACTGGACATTTATTGCGCTGCTCAGACCACATTTGTCTTCATTTCGATCCAGATCTAGCCACTGCTGCGTACTCTTTCGCTCAGGAGGCAAGCTAGGCGATTTCGAGCCGCTTAATTTGGTGGGGAGGCGGATATTGAGCTTTGAAGATTCATACTTTCCTGGTTGCTCTAGATATGGTTAGTAATGAATATTATTTTTCTTTGCATGCATTACAATTTAGATCTAAGTAATGGTGAGTGTTATTAATTGAAGATGGTTTGCAAAATTGTTGGTTATATAATAGTTGTTGTGTTTATAATATGAATTGAGCTAGCAAATTAAGTCTCAATATAATACATGTGGCCAGTATATATGAAGTAATAATTAGTTAATTTAATTTTTAATACTAAGTTGTTATATATGTGCGTAATGTAGGACCGAAGCTGGATGTATGCCGTGAGTTTGTGAGTGAAGAGTACATTAATGGCGTGGTTCGCTTTTACAAGAGTTGCCGAGGAGGATATGTTGAATAAGGGTGAAATATATGTACTGGTCCATGCAATCGACTACGAATTTAAAGATGTTTAATGTTGATCGAAATCGCGACGAGAGGGGGTGAATGTCGCCTTCTAAAATTGCCCCCACAAGTATTCGCACAGGACTCTCTTCTCCAATAATTATAGAGTTATGAAGAAGAGAAAACAAAACTCACAGAGAATCAACAGAGATTAATGAATGGAAGTCACGGCACGAAAACAAACCAAATTCTTGACACGGCAAAGAAATGATACCACGGCATGGAGGAAATGCTGCCACGCGCAGAAATTTCTGGCCGAAACTGAAATCAAAAAGCGGCTAAATCATTAAAGAAATGTCGCTGCCATGGTAGAGAAACCAAAGCAAAAATGCTGCCACGGCAGAGATATCGCACTCCAAGTTGCGCCACCGCAAGAAAAACGGAGGAAGTGCTGCCACGGCAAGAATGCTGCCACGGCAGATGAAGAGCTACCACGCAAAGAAAATCGGGGAAAATGTTGCCACGGTAAGAAACAGCTGGTTTTGCCGCCAACCGAAACAGATCGCAGACCAAAGGAGGCTATGAAATATCGAAAATATAGCACACCTTCACAAACTTGGGAAATTTAAAGGATTGCTCCCAACCTATTTGACTCGTGGCTTCATAACAAATAAACCAAATAACATGGGAAGCCTGGGAATCAAAAGAATCCAACTATGAAGCATAAATTTCAGATTTAGGGCTGAAACCTGAATTTTGCACAAGCTGAACCAAAATCCAAATTACTCCCTAACCAATGATCCTTTGACTTTGAAACTTTGAGAATAGCAAGATAATAGCCTTTGAACTCTATGGGTCAAGTTTCAAGCCATCTCAAGGTGAGAAATATGGTCTGGACCAAAACCCTAGAAATCTTGATAAACTTCAGAGAAGACCACTCAAACCCAAATTGCTCACACTTCACAAGTCCTTTGCACATGAGGCTTTGTAGACATAATAGCAATAGCTACAGTGATCCTCCGCACAAATTCTCATGCAATCTTGTGAAGGAAATCAAGAGCTGCACTTAAACCCTAGGATTTCAGGGAAACTTCAGAAAAGTGCAAAAGAATCCCAATAACTCAAGATTCACAAGACCTTTGCATATGAGATTTTGCAGGTATATTAGCAATAACAAGAGGAATCCTCAGACCAAAAATCAAGTCATCTCTCAAAGGGAATCAAGTTTTCACTCAAAACCCTAGAATCTGAGTTCATGAACAGAGGAGGGCCAAAACTGAAATATGAGATTTAAACCAAGTTTACTCTTCGGGAAATCGATCAAATGATCTTGTGGCACTAACCCATCATAGAGCAACCCATTTTGGGCCTTCCCAACAAGAAACGAAGAAGAAATCAAGAAAGGAGGAAATCACTCAAAATGAAGAACGAAGAAGAGAGCGAGGCACTAGATAAGAACTTAAGATTTCCATTCCAAATCCAAAAGATGAATACAGAGGAGTCCCGATACGCTGGACATTAGAACAAGAGTTGATTACAAGCTCATCACTTCATCCTCTCCTCTCCATCCTCAAATTCACCAAGAGCTACACATGCATCTTGGGAGGAACAAACACACGAAAGGTTACATAGAGAGCATCGAAGGGGACTACTGTGGCACACACACCGCCGCCGACACCCACTCTCAACTACTAAAGCCTAAAGCCAAAGCAAACTCTAAAGCCTATTTTGACTAAAGGAAACCCTAAAATCCCTTGAAGTGTTCAAGTGGGCATGCAGCCCTCCATCCTATTTATAGCCTTGGCTAACGGGTCTCGTCCTTCGCCCGCTAAATCCAACGGAGCCCGCTCCCGCTTGTGCAGCCTTGCGAAATTCCCGCTTCGCCTCCCGCACCTTCCGGAAGCTTCGCTCCTTGCCTCGCACGCCGCAACCACCTCGAGTCCACGCCGTCTCGACACATCCCGACCGCTTCGACCTCGGCGCCACTGCGCCTAGTCCGGTCCACCGTGTCTCGCCACGACTCCGCCAACGCCCCGCAGCCACACGCATAAGAAACACGCTCAAATAGCACCGCCGATACATGAAAGCGTAAATAGCATAAGCACATCATACTTACTCATGACGAAGTCCAAACTCACAAATTATCGAAATATGCAACCTAATCCCATACGACCAGAATGACCAAGTCCGACCGAGCCCGATTGCGCGCGAACGACTGACTCGAACCACTCAAACCAAACTCGACTAACATAACCAATGTCGCTTACTCATCATACACATGTGGTCACCTCCACATGGTTCATCAATCTCCCTTGATGAGTATATTGACAAACCTAAAAAGCTCAAAGTAGAGTTTGAGTTTGAAGAATCCAACATGGTCCAAGGAAGGAAAGTGAAGGCTAATGACCATGTCGATGTAAGGAACACTAGAGCAACAACCGAAAGAGCAAATTGTTCGCAAAGCTCTAAAAGCTCTAAAATGATCCCAACTAGCTTTTTCTACCACCATTCTCCCTTTTGGCAATAAACGCATCAAGAATGGAAAAGAGAGAATAGGACATGTCAATGGATGAACATGGCTGAAGTTTGTTTATTTAAGCATTTAGAGCCATGAGAATTATCCAATATGACCAACAAGTACTACACCAAGTCACAACTCAATAAAACGCTATCTAGATCATGACAACATATATATAAGCCAGCTAGATGTAGAGACCGAATATGCAAATCCGACTCTCCCGTATTCTCGTGACTAGTCCAAGATCACGCTAGTGCACACAGGTGAACAAAGATAAATATCATCTATATCACGATATTCTAAGGAAAACCAAATTATATTGATAATCATCGAGTACGACCTTATGGCCAAGCTTACAATAGACTAGCCCAAGGGCTTAACAAAAACTAGCAGTGAAATCCAAAAGAAAGCGTAGCAACCAATCGACACGCCCACAAAGCATCGAGTGGAGAACGAAGCCTAATCCGCGAAGACGCCAAGTACTCTCCTTCGGAACCTCCTGCTGGTGATACTCCTCCTCCTCAATCGAGCAACAAGGGCATAAAGCCGTGAGTACATTGGTACTCAAAGAAACTGCTTGTAACAAATGAATGCAATATAATATGCAAGGCTTACCAATGGAAGGCTAAAGGTTAGTTTGCATAAAACGGCATTTGAAAATACAATAAATAGATTGAAGCGCATTTGAAGTAAAACAATAATAAACAATAATCAAAGGAATTGAAGTAACCACTTATGGATCTCCCATCCATAAGCTAAACCAACCACTTATGGACCTCCCATCCACAAGCTAAACCAACAAAGAATTAACCATCCACTCGTCCAAAACTTTTAGAAATAACTATACCTCGTGTGAAATCACCGAGCATTGTCCATGACCGAGGACGCGCTATTCGAATAGTTTTACACTCTGCAGAGGTTGCACAATCTGTACCCACACGATGTGATTAGCCTCGCGCTAAGGAAATCACAACAAGGCCTTTACAATGTTCAATTCCAACCCAATCCCGCCCGCTAGGTTTCGTGATCACACCCCCTTGCGCCTCATGGAAATCAGCAACCATGTTCATCCCAATGAGATTGAAATTGAAACATCCCAAATTAATCACCAGTCTGTCCCATACCGACATGTGGTTTGCACGTAAGACTCGGATCAATGGCGCACAAAGTTAAGTCCTTAAGTGTACCCGAGCGAGACTTCCACATCCCACGAAGTGAATCCACACTTCCCTTTACCGCATGATCATTCGCCGAGTGAAAACCAATTTTGTATAACCACCACCAATGACGCACCAACGCCACGGCTCAAATTTTATAACAAGTGGCACTAACCACGATTCATCGTGGCACCAACCACAATTCAATATCTCATTAAGTCAAATTAATTAATCACATGTGATGATGAACCCTTTCGCAAAATAAGCAAGGCTAAGCATTCTAATCGTACCAACCCAATGTGACAAATAACATAGCATCACTAATTAAATTCCCAACCTAAGGTGACAATGGCATCAAGGTATTCAAATTATCAAGGAGGAAATAATCAATTAGGTCATTAACTACCAATACAAGGGTTTTATAATAAAATAGCAATGCATGATAATTTAAAGCAAAGTATTACATAATAGATTTGAAAACTGGGTTCAACATGATCAAAATAGCTCAATCTAAGGCTCAATAGAGATTCAACGCTCAACTCAGCCTATTTGACATGGCATGAATCATAAAAGGATAGCTAAAGCAAGACTAGACTCAAATGTGAGCATGACAAGTTTCAATTCAAGTTGAGCAATTTTAATTAACTTATCATGGCAAAAAGCTAGTCTATACATATGAAGTCATGATAAATCTAGCAAATAAGCACAAGTCATGGCAAGATGTACAGCATTGTAAACATGTCATACCAGGATAATAATCAAGGCTCAATGTAGTTATATTACAATGCTAGATGCTGAAAATGCAGAAAATCCAGCTCCCCCTCAACACGAGATGCAGCTTTTAGTTCAAGTTGAATTATGTCAATATTAAGCTCCAGAAGCTCCCAAATGAACTCCCCCGGAACCAAAGCAATAAAATCGAGAAGCTGGGAAAGAAACACAAGAAAGCAAATCCTTAAAGCATAGATAAGATATAGAGGCAAATATGCTCAGACAGACTCTCATCTACCCCATATGACACTAGGACTATTAGTCCGGTAATCTACCTCACTAGGGAGCAAACACGTACCCTGTCTACCCAAGGGTGGCCTGACCCTTGCTAGAACCTAAAAGCAGTGAGTGGGCTCAACCTAGTAAGAGAAGAGAAGCAGCTAATAGAGCAGAACCCTAGGTCACAAGATGAGAGGAAGATAGCTAAGCAACTAGACTAGAGCAACACTCTAACCTATGCTAGAAGGACTAACCCAATGCACCCCATATGCAATGCAACGACAAGGAGTAAGAGCATAATCAAAATAATAAAGCGATAAAGCACAAAACTCCCCTCAATAGTCCATAAGGACAAACCACCCCAAGCTCTCCCATGAGAAATAAAACCTCGAACTATCCAATGGCTTGGTGAAGATGTCACCAACCGTGGTCACTTCCACAAACTGAAGCACTATATCACCCTTCTCTACATGGTCTCTATGGAAGTGATAGCGAATATCAATATGCTTGGTCCGAATGCTGCACCGTGTTCTTAGCAATGTTAATCGCAGAAGTGTTATCACAAAAGAGTGGAACATCGTTGATAGTCAACCCAAAGTCCCGCAGGTCGAGACCATCCAAAACACACAGCTCGACAGCGGCGCTGCAGCAACGTGCTCGACCTCTGCGGTGGATGTGCAACACTGATCGCTTCCTCGAGGACCATAAAATGAGAGAAGTGCCAATAAATTGGCAGTGCCGAAGTGCTCTTCCTATCTATCCTACAACCAACAAAGTCTGCATGACGGAGAAGGCTCTCAAGAAAAGACACGAAGAGGAAGAGTACGGATACCATAGTCAATGGTAGCTCAAGGTACCAAGAATGCGCTTCCGCTTTGGCGATGAGAAACGCGAGGAGAAGCTCAAACCGAGCACAAGACACACAACAAAGTGTATGTCCGGTCTCGAGGCGGTGAGGTACAAGAGGGAGCGATCATACAACGATACTCCTTCTCGATCAATCGCTCGCCATCCTCATCTGGGTCAAGTGAAGCTGAGGTAGCCATCGGAGTGGACACCGCTACCATCACTCATATCGAAGTGCTTGGAGGTCTCGAGTGTACTTACTTTGATGCAAGAAGGTACCTCTCCGAGTGCGCTTAATTTGGAAGCCAAGAAAAAGCTCAACTCGCCCATCATGCTCATCTCAAACTCCGAGCTCATGACATCGGAAAACGGGGAAAGCGAGAGCATGCGAGGAGCCGCAAAGATGATGTCATCCACATAAATCTGATGAGCAACGGTCGATGCCATGTCGGCGGATGAACAAGGTCTTGTCTACTTTACCCATCTCAAAACCATGACTCAACAAGTAGGACTTAAGCCTCTCATACCAAGCTCTAGGGGCCTGCTTAAGTCCATACAAAGCTTTAGAAAGCTTGAATACATGGTTAGGGTATTTGGGGTTTTCGAAACCAGGAGGCTGTCTCACATAGACTTCTTACTCAATGAAGCCATTAAGGAAGGCACTCTTGACGTCCATCTGGTACAACTTGAAACCTTTAGAAGCTGCAAAGGCAAGCAGGATTCTAACGGCCTCAAGTCGAGCTACAGGGGCAAAAGTCTCCTCGAAATCCAGACCCTCAATCTGGGAGAATCCCTGACCTACCAGTCTAGCCTTGTTTCGAATAACCACTCCATCCTCGCTCTGCTTGTTCTTGAACACCCACTTAGTCCCAATGACATTGTGACCTCGCGGGGGCTCGACAAGCGACCAGACCTTGTTTCTCTCGAAGTTTTCTAGCTCCTCATGCATGGCATTGACCCAAAACTCATCAGAAAGAGCATGAGAAACATCTTTGGGCTCGAATGAGGCGACAAAACCAGAATGGAGACAGAATTGAGATATGCCAGATTTTGAATGAGTGACTCGCTCAAAGAGGTCTCCAATAATCTGCTCAGAACGATGGTCTTTTTGAATGTGTCTAGGAGGTCCAGGATGAGATGAAGAAGTGGCCTCTACCTCGTGAGCTGGCGAGGTAGGAACAGAGCCACTAGCTCCAGAAGAGGCAGAAGGCATGGGCTGATCGCCTCGAGTGCGTGGAAGAAGGCACCTCAAGGGGTGGATGAGGGACTGGATCAGTAGACAACCCTCATCTCCATCGTCCTCATCATCCACGAAGATGGGCTCGATTTGCTCTAAAGAACTCGAGATATCGGGCCTAGTCCCGGTGACCGCCTCGTCAAAGGTCACCTCACAGTCTCTACCATTTTGCTAGACTCGCATTCCAAACCCGATAAGCCCGCGAAGAAGGCGAGTAATCTAGAAAGATACCATCACAAGAACGTGACTCGAACTTATCTAGGTTCCTGACTTCTAAATAAAGCACTTGCAACCAAACACACGAAATGAGAGACGCGGGCTTTCGCCCAGTATCTCAACTCATAAGAAGCGCAGTGCAAGTGTGCAAGAAAACTCAATTGAAACATGGCACGCGATCGCAATAGCTTCAGCCCAAAACTTCCTCGGTGTAGAGTACTCATCAAGCATCGTCCCGCCATCTCGACCAAGTACGGTTCTTCCTCTCCACAACCCCATTCTGGCGAGGACGTATGGAGAAGAGAACGGTGCTCTACACTGTCTCACCGCAGAAACTCTCAAAGTAGGAATTCTTGAACTCCGTGCCATTGTCATGCGGATCGCTCGTAAGGCACGGGAGCTCAGCGGAAAGCCTACTCAAAAGACCTCGAAATGTGAAAATGTCTCATCCTTCAAGGCTAATAAAACACCCAAGAAAACCTCGAATAGTCATCGACCACGACAAGAACATACCACTTCCTCCGCCGATTGTTGCACCGAGTGGTCCGATCGTGTCCATGTGGAGCAAATGTCGGTGCATCGGTCATGGTCACTATGACCGGAGGGTGAGAAGCGGAAACCATCTTGCCGCGTGCGGCATGGAGCACAAACAAGGTCTTTGACCATTTTGAGCTTCGGCAGACCACGAATGAGTTCGTGGCTGCTAACTCGGGTCAAGTGGTCAAATCCGATATGACCAAGTCTCCTATGTCAGAAAGAGAGGTCGCGGGACTTAGAAGCAACTAAACACCGAGAGGATCACCGAAGACTCGGAAAAATCAGCACGAAAGATCCTCCCAAAATGAAATCCATAAACCAGACTACGCATTTAATCAAGAATTTTGCAATTGTTTTTCTTGAAGCTCACCTCGAAACCGTCATCGGTAAGCTGAGAAACGGAAAGCAAATTGTACTGCAGCTTACTAACCAAGGCAACATCCTTAAGAATAAAAGAGGCATTAACACGCACAGTACCTTTGGTGATGACGCGCCCAGACGAAGCGTCTCCGAAGGTGATCGTCTCATCACCTGGAGCGCGGGCTAGGGAGGAGAACCAACGGGAGTCTCCGGTCATATGTCGAGAACAACCGGAGTCTACAAGCCAAATCTTCTCCTTCCCTACCCAGCGAACCTCGTCCGAGTTGGAGTACAGCTCGCTGTCGCTCCGTTCGCCCTCGAGGGCCATGAAGCACATGCTGGAGAAGTCGTCGCCACTCTTGGGATCTTGGTCACCCGTCCGGTCATCGTCGCTCCATCCCTCCACCTCGCTGAGGTCGAGGTCGTCGAAGGCGGTGAGGACGCGGTGAAATAGTTTCTTGGCCTTCCCGAAGTCGCGGAACTTCTTCTTGCCTTGGGCATGGACTGGAGGCTTCTTGTTGCGGTTCTTGTCAGTGTAGTCGTTCTTGCCCGAACCGCCGTAGTCGGCTTTGCCTTTCTCGGCAGGGGCAATTTGTTCAATGTGGTTGGGGCAACCACACTCAAAGCAAATCACGGGTGCTCCCTCTTCTGTCCCTCCTCCTCTTGTAAGCATGGGAAAACTTCCGAGCTAGGAGGGCGATTGCTCATCCTCGAGTGCTCTAATCGATCATCGATTCGTCACATAGAGCGACAAGGAGAAACCACAAAGCGAATCAATGAATGACGAGCCAAGGTGGATCGGTGACTAAAGCCATCGATCGCGACTTGACTTACGAGAGACAATGTCAATCTGTGCATCTTGAGTAGCGTATAGCGCGCAGCGTCAAAGTTGAGAGGTCGGTGGTGTCCTTGATGATAGTCACCTTCATCTCTCAAACACGCAGATCGAGAGCTGAGCATCCGTCGGCGTTATCCGAGTCGGTATGTGAGACCGACGGCTCGGAGGTTGCTCGTAATCTTGTGGAAACGCCGCAGCACTCATCAAGGGACTC
>JAYEVI010000375.1:77500-157631 GCA_036346575.1 Dendrocalamus sinicus | reverse complement strand
TGTGAGTTAGGTAATCATGTTCTGCAGGGACATACTGTTGGGGAAGGAACATTGTTAGCAAAGAAAACTCACTGCAAAACGCGCAGGATTGCGGTCTACAATCGAGCATCTTCACTTGAAACACCGTGTGTTCTACTCTAAAACAATTAACATTTGTGTGCACCTAATATTTTAGATTTTTTCTATCCTAAGTCAGAACTTGTGTTGTACTCCTCAATAGTAACGACTAATCCTCATATTGTCTTTGTTGAGAAGACTAATCCTCACATTGTTGGTGATCTTTCCATTATTAGATTGGATATCTTTACCTCACAAATTTCAAGCGTTTGGAGCAACTGATGTTAGGATTGATGCCGTGACGGCTTAGTGCAGAGTGAGCAAGTGACGAAGTCTCTATGAGCAGATAAACTGAGTCGATGTTTTTTTGGAGGGGAAAATTTGATCCAATTTGAGAATAACTTCTTTGTGAATTCTAGGTGTACAAAATTCATGGCTTCAAACACTGGCAAGAAGCTTATTCAGATCGATGTGAGCTCGGATACAGTGTGCCCTTGGTGCTTTGTTGGTATTGAGTTGAGGTTTCATTCTTGTTATTTCAGATCAGAAGAGGAGCATGCAGGCAATCAATAGAGGAGAAGGAGGGGGCTGGTCTGGGAAGAAGAGAAAGCCACAACCAATGCTAGATAGGAAGTCTGTCGTGCCGCCGCAGAGGAGTTCCTTGCAAAGGCTGCCCAGAGCTTAGTGGGTATAACGACAGCAGGTGAAGGGCCCTATTAGACTTATTCTGATGAAGATGAGGACTAGATTAATATATTGGTTTTATGCAGCTCTGGTATTTATCGCTGCTGCTATGCATTCCTAATCTCAATGGCATTTCAAACAAGGTCGACATGGGTGTATGTATGGCTCCATAATGACACTATGTTATGTAAATCACAATACTATTATTAGGTGCCCTTTTTCAGTATAGCCATCAAGACACTTAGTGTATAGCAACTGAATATTACAAAATTCCCACGCCCTAAAACAAACCTTTTCATGTCTTATGGTTTAATAATTCATTCTTATACTCTACATTTGACACCGATGAAAATGTCATTTAGGTAGTTATTATTTATTTAATGGATAAGTGCATTTGCTCCTCGCCTTTGGGTTGGGTTTAAGCTTTAAGCGATAATGCACCACATGCGAGAGAAGTCGAAGGAAATCAAGGCGCACGCATCGCGACAAAGTTTGAATGTGGTCGTAAGGAGGCTACGATCGCGACAAAGTTTGAACGTGGTCGTAGCGTTAGCACGGGCACACTACTAGTTTGCGAAAAGCACGTGTATTTGCACGATAGCGGCCGGCGGTTCGGGAGTTCTTGTGGCCATAGAAGCCGATATTTGTAAAACCATTTGCCAATATCGACCACAAAGGGGTGGTGGCGCAGTTGGCTAGCGTGTAGGTCTCATAGCTGGTAAAAGCGAGTGATCCTGAGGTCGAGAGTTCGAGCCTCTCTCACCCCAATGTCCAACGATGACGAAAATTGCTCCTGCGACAACTGGGTCGTCGTGCTCATCTGAACACCGGATGACCAGAGCTAAACTTGAGCTGGTTCTTTTTTTCCTTCCTGGCTCATCTAAGCACCAGATATTCTCATAAGTATGTACTAACTAGTTAGAGACCCGTGCATTGCAATAGTCATAAAAATGGTGAGATTGAACTTCATGCTCGGCCGCAGAGAGAGAAGGTGGCTGAATGCATGAGGAGATAGAGAAAGTGGAGGGGGTGGACGGTTATATCCTGAGAGAGAGAGAGAAGGAGAGAGACGGATGGTCAAGATCAAATCGAATGGTTATAAAGAGGGGAGAGGAGAACGTACCGACGACCACCAACTCCTCTTTATATAATAGTAGAGATAAGATATGTATGATACTTAGGATGGTTGACGGTGCTCGAGGCGGGCTCGGAAGACGAGAACAAAGATGGCGACGGTGCACGGCGAGGGCGAGCTCGGCTTGGTGAGTGCGGAAAACGAGGGGAGGGCGCGGCTACTTATAGCACGAACGCCGAGGAGGCCGACTCGGGCACGAGCGGGGAGTTCGAAGCGGTTACGTGTGACGGCGGCGATGGTGGAGTCCGCACCGCACGGCGGAGTATGTGAGGATGATGATCGGCAGGTGGGCCACACCGGTCAGTGGCATGGAGGCGGCGAGTGGCTAGGATGTAACGCAGCAAAGCGACCGCACGGATGCGCGACGCATGGCGGCCATCCGACGGCGAGCATGGCGCGCGATGCGCGCGTGGCAAGCATGGGCAAGCTGGGCCTGGCAGGTGGAGTAGAGGGGCGGAGGTGAAGGTGGGTGGGCTTCATTTTAGGGATTTTTAGGTTTTTTCCATAATTTCAAATAAATCTTTTAAGCTATAGAAAATAGCAAATAAACCCAAAAATCCAAGAAAATTCAGAAAATTCGTTGGGACTCAAGGAATCCAAATAAAATACTTTTGACAAATTTTAATGTTTAGTTTAATCATATTAAATTCTTTTAATTAATAAAAATTCAATATAAGCTTTTATTAATTCCAAAAAATCGAAATGGTGAAATTTATTTTAAAAGCTTCAAAAGCCTCTAAAAATCAGGATCGTACAAGTTTTAGGCCTGTTTTTGGGTGTTTGATACTGTAAGGCCCCACAATGTTTGAAATCGAGTGTGATTAACACGAAGGCAAGGGGTTTTTCGTAAAAGGAGCGGCCGAAATATTCCGCGGATCGATCCTGGGCATCGGATGGCCCGTGGCCACGGTGGCACACGTGCGCTGCGCTATACCGAGCCTGCGCACCACACACGTGCCCTTGGTGTCGCATGGGAGGCCGGCATTCCGCCTGCCCGCTCGTGTACGACCTCAATTCGACGATATGCGGGGTTGGCACGATCCGACGGCCAGAACTCTTCTAGAGATACACAGTCAAGTCTCTCATCTACCCTTATACTCTATAATACACCAAAATTTTCTTTACTAAATCCACCCCTCAACCACCCCACCATGCCTAATCTAAGTCCACCTGATTTGTGTACCAAAGGGTTCTAACTTCATACAAATGAATAGCTTGGATCTCTCCTCAAGCCTTCTTCTCTTACTCATTGAAAATCCTAAGGCCAAAATCATTTGGATCATGCACATCATTGAACCAGAACCCACCCCGACGCACCGCGCGCTCCCGGCTCCTCCTCCGATTTCTCCGCCGCCTCCTCCTCCTCCTCCTCCTCCGCCGCCTCCTGCCTCCGCCACCAACTCCGTGCGCCTCCTCCGCTCCGCCGCCGCCTCCTCCCCTCCCTCATCCGCCGCGCCGCCTCCGCCTCCTCCCAACCCGCGCTGCCGCCACCGCCTCCTCCTCTCCCACTTCTCGCCTCCGCCGCCGATCCCCAAACTGCCGCACTGGGCCACCTCCTCTCTCCCACTTTCACTTCGCGCTCTCCATGCCCTTGCGGCCCTGATCCGGCCGTCCCCATGCAAGACTGCCACGGCGGCAGCTGCCCGCTCCTGCGCGGCGGGCGGCCATGGCGGCGGCGTGGGCGGGTGGAGCCGGCCGTGACGCCGACTAGGTTCCGCGCTGAGCAATCCCGACCAGCGCCTATATTCCTCCTCCCCACTACCGCGGATCCGAGGCCCCGCCTCGCCCATCCTCTCATTCTCCGACCCCTCACAGCGACGCACGCAGCGCAGTATTTCCTCCCTCCTCCCCAACTCGCTTCTATGCTCTCCAATTGCTACAATCCGACCTCCAACTTCTCACGTGCCTCAATTCAATCCGCTTAGGTTCCCGATTTCGCTCTACATTCTCGGTTCCGCCACGCGATTTCATTCTCGGGATTACCAACGTCATCCGGGTAATCCATGCTAGAATTTGGTTTCTAGGGTTCGCGGTTTCCATCAAAATTTTGGTTCCGATCATGCAAATTCTGTATTACCTCGTTCTTTTCAGGTTGGTTTCCTTGGCTTCCGCAGTGATTATGTTAAACACTCAGCTGGGAATGTCCTGATTGCCATATCTAATCCTCTAATGAAGTTTGTACGCTTCTCATGCTTTTGTTCCTTTTTTGGTGCATGCACTTCTCTCACAAATTAATTAATTATTATTCCCTTCTTGTTGTTTGTATTCTTAGGAAACTGTTTGGATTCAGCTTGTTGAGCTGATATGGGCAGCTATACATACAGATCAACATGTGTTCATAATGCTTTACATTCTACAATTGACTCCAGCAGTTGTTTTGGAGAAGGGTCAATTTGTTGTTCCTCCGTTGTGGAAAGCTTAAGGCACAACATTACTATTTCAAGCACCAGATCACAAGCTTCATGGCGATTTCACTACGGTGTCTCAATATTAGTGGCGACGATGGCCACTGTTTTAGTATTACACGCTATTTTAAAGTTTCTTAAACACGTGGATCGTGAATTGAAATGCGACTTTATTTGTCTATCCATTCATAATATTCAGAAGATTCGTTGGGATTCTTATTATCAACTCAATGCTAGAGAACTTGTAAGCCTTGTCAAGGATGGCGATTTAGCTTAAGTAATGATTCACTTCGCTTAGGAATTCACAGTCAGCGCTCCTTCAAATTGTTGTGCTCTTTAGTTGAGCAAAGTGATCCGAAGACACAGATGGACGACATATGTATGTGAAGCTTGTAGATGTAATTCCTACATTAGCGGCTTTCTTACAAGAGCAACATGATGTCCCAAAAGTCTCTCTCAATATTCAAAGCACAAAATTCTGTAATTTCAGACTTGAGCTCTTCTATTTTTGCCGCATGAACTTTTGATTGCATCTATACAATAATAATGAACTAAGCACAGTTCTTTGTTGACCAGTGTGCATATCAAGGTTTTCTTCATGAAATTAAAAATCGTAGTCACACTCATCATCTGTCATTTCTTTTTGAATGCAGATGGTAATGATGCGCTTAAGCCTTACATGCAGCAGATCTGCAGCCTTCCTAATCTCCGCGCTTCAAACCCAAAACCCTCCTCCTCCATGTCCTCCCCTTCCGCTCCTCGCCGAGGCCGCCTCGCCTCCTCCTCCTTCTCGCGCGGGCGAGTGCGGATCGGCGCCGCGACAACCGCTCCGGACCCGCCGCGAGTCCTATGGATTGCAGTTGCTGTAAATTTGGTTCAAGAAGTAATGCCGATGCTGAATTTTCTCATTTGTATCCCCGCACGGCCAAACTGGTATTAACATTGTATACCATATTCTATCTTTTTCCTCTTATTGCGCGCTCATTTTATGAATTGATCAAATTTCTATCAGCAGGGAATTTCCTCTTATTCAGAAGCAGTGGCCGGTGAGGAGCCCATCCCCGTCCTCTTGGTGTCAGCGTTCCTTCCCATGGATGGCTAACTCCAGCTATTTTTGGTGGATCCAATTAAAGGATCTTCAAATGTTTTGGTGGAGCTATTTTAAGAGGTTTTGTATTTAACTAAAGAAAAAATTGATCATATACCCTCCATTTAGATGGAAATTGAGGATTTACTCTCCTAACCCACATGTCAGTGACTTATGATGACCCCATGTGTCATTGAGATGTGGAGGGTAAATCCTCAATATTCCAACTAAAGGGAGGGTATATCCCAACTAAAAGGTGGTATTAATGTGGTATTTACTGGAAAAAAAGGGATGCAGCTGTGTTATTTTCCCGAAGGTCACTATGGTTATGATGAATCTGTGCTAGCTCTGGCATGCCGGTATCTGGTCGGCACCTTGTGTAGGCCTGTAGGGCAAGTGCACATGCTGGATGAGAGTGACATGAAACAGAGGTGTGCCATGATTTTCTTTGGGCATTGGGTATTCCGACAGGGAGTTTACCCTTCAGTAAGTCCTCAGATAGTATGGGGTCTCCATGACTATGTATCTTCACTACTATCTTGTGTCTCCAGTTTGGTACAGCTTGGGTGATGCCAATTTTGAATTTTATGTTGCTCCAGGGTTTGGGATTAATCTCCAATCTGCATCAATTTTATGTTGCTCCAGAGTTTGGGATTAATCTGCAATCTCGCCAATTTTATGTTGCTCCGAGTTTGGGATTAATCATGTCTCAAGAGATGATCAGTCGATGATTTTTGTGCCATATGACATAAATTTGTCGCTAATTTTCCTGAAGTCTACCGCAACTCATTGCAATTTGCTTCTTCCTTCCCTCATTCTTTGGTCAAAATTTGCAAGGTGAATATAACATATAGCTCTGTACCATATTTGTAATATATAAACATCACTTTTGAAATATAGGTTTGCCAATTTATTTTACCTTTTGTGATGCGGATTCAGCCTTTGGCTTCCTCTTTTTCTTTATTAATCATAAAGGGCGAACAACATGCTTTTTCACACACTACAAAGAATGGTTTTGTGATCAAATTTCCACTTTCAAAAGTATGTACGTAGCAATGCTTAAGTTATCGATTAATTATAATTCAAAACAGATTCAGCTCATAAGGTCTGAGCATATCTATATATTAGCTTGATTTTTTGGTCTGAGCAATGGTTATTTGGCTCAATGTATCTTGCAGCATTGTCAAGGAAGCTACACAAACTTTTAACATTGTGATTCAAAGAGTGTTTTGCTGTGGTAATTAATTTCCCCTTTTATTCTATTGGAATAAAGTGAATATCTATCTCACAATGCTCTCAATGCGTTACGACCTTTAGTTTCGTGATTTGGAACATAGTAGCTTTGTTTCTACAATTGTACATGAAGTGTGGACATTCAGAGCAAGTGATTAGAGGAAGATAAGGAAGGAAATACATGTATGCTTGCTTATGGGATTTGTAGGAGACCAAGAGATATTGTGGACTTGTTGATAAGTATTGTGTATCTGTACCAAATTATAGTTTATTAAGGAAACTTTGGAGACACATCGCATGCGTGCAAATTTATAGTATACATCGTCTCTTCATTGGTTTCCAAACACAATATTGTCTCTTTCAAATTGGGTTCGAGTGCAAGATGGATTGTCTTTGCAAAGACAGTGGAAAATGGTTCAAGATTTTGAGTGCAACATGCTAAGTTTCTGTAAAAATCATGTATCATATAATTTGGTTTTCTTTATTAGGCATTAATTAATAGGAATGACTTCTAAATTATTGGTTTTAACAACTTGGTATCGACATTACTCTAAATAAAATGTATGAAATCCTCTAAGCACATTAAGCTATCTAAGAGCTTGACAAGTGGATCGAGAGATGAATATTCATATCGCTTTAGTTTTCTTCATGTTAGAATTGATCGGAAGGAACATCAAGGGTTTCCTTTGAAGTTCATAAAAGAAAAATAAGGTCCATAATGTCATGGGCAGGATGATTTGTGGGAGGTTCTGAGCGAAGAGGGTATGCGAGGTCTCTCGGACGCTGCCCTGGACACTGCATGCGCAGCGGAGGAGCCGTGGTGCGGGTACCACATGGCAAGGCGGGAACATGAACAAAGAAGAATTTCGATTTGATTTTTCTTTTGATTCATTCAACAAAAATGCAAAACCACATATACATACACTATCTTAACCTTCAAATGTGCCTCAAGATTCGTACAAGGGATATCGTCATAGAAATTACTTATTTCCAGATTAGAAAGGCAAAAGTCATATGAGGTGTCTCTGATGATGTTGTCGCCTCCTCAAAGGATCAGTCGTTATGTGACATTCATTATGTGACAAAAATATTTGGTTATACAATATATGAGACGTGAATCTTAATGAATCTGATTGTTCATTTTATTTTTTATACAAATTTTATCTTGTTTTGTATTTTACCGTAGTGTTAGCACGGGCACACTACTAATTTATGTAACGTGTGAATCATGGGTTTACTTATCGTTCATTCGTTCATTCTGTGAAATTGGTTATCATTAATGAACCGGCCAACAAATAGCCTTGCCTCTTTCTTTCTTTTTTGTGAGGGGAAATCGTCTTCCCACCGTAGGCGTGCCGTGAAGAGTGAAGACCAAGCCTAAAGATCTAGAATTCCCTAACCTAGCCTAGCCGGGCATATAGGACTGTTGACACATCTATACATTATAGGCATTTTTTTAATTTGACTATAGACATCCGTTTTTATAATTCCAGCCTTCTTGTTTTCAGCAAGTATAGTCTAGCCTTCTCTTTATGCTCGGTAGGTACTTACCGAGCTAGAGGAGTTCAACAGGACACTGCTGCACAATTATTAATTAGTGTTAATTTATGTTTTAATTAGTGCTAATCATGATTAACTAACACTAATTAAATACTTGCCAATTTGCGGGGGGCTTGACAGTGTCCTACCAAGCCATGGTTACTCGGAAGTCGTCATGAGCTCTAGTAATTTGGCGTGACGTGTTACCTGCCGTGACTATCGAGCTCCGAGAGAGGATTAGATAAAAATAGATATCTGAAAACTAAATTTAAAAGAAAAAAATACTACAATGTCAAATATGTCAGCAGTTCAGTTATATATGCATGAACAACAAGCAAAAGAAATCCATACACAAGTACACAGCAGAACCTACCCCTCCCTAGGGCGGTATTAGTGACCTCACGAGAGTTCATTGCATCTGGATACACACACAGAGATCCATGGTCAAATCACCAGGGCGAAGCCAGAAAACAGGAGTATTGGAGCCACCTCTATTATACGATAGTATTCTCTCCATCGATGAACAATAATAAACAGTAATTTTTATAAGATTTGCTGGATTTTATTGGGGTCACTGGACGCCAATGCATCTACACTGGCTTCGCCCCTCCAAATCATGGTGATTTGACTACTTTTCCCGCCCTTGATTGCTGTGTGTTCTTCATCTCGGTGAGTTCTCCTAGGATTGATACTGTGTTCCTTAGGATATCTCTCATAGTATTATTTTGCTTGTCTCTTAGATATAATAAATAAGTAAAATTCTATGTAAAAAAAGGAAGTGAGAAGAGATAATATGCTGTCTTTTATGTAAAAGATGACTTGACCCCACAAACCAATGCAAATAGTGAGAGGGTGTAAAGATGGAAGTTACGCGAAACTAGTATAAAATAGTTAGAGAAATAATTTACTGTTAGAGAGGTTGTCTCTAATACTATTTTTAGTTAAGATAGGAGATTTATAGATAATACTAAGAAATGTACTATTTTATGCAAACCCATAGATGATTAGGCATAGCCCCTACCATTCGTTTCAGAGAAAGGAAGAAAAACCTTAGGTTGGTCCATGCGACCCTACGTATCAAGATGCAATCAAAAGATAAAAAGGATATCTTGAAACTAAAAGCCCAATCTAATCACACCAGATTAGATTTGCACTCAGTTGACGTCGACATTGATTTTTCTAGTGTCCCACTTACTAGATATCTTTCTCCGTGAAAAATAGAGGGCCAGACAAGAATGTCAGGATGGAGACTTTGGGTATATTTATATTGGTTTCTACTTTTATGCTTCTAGAAATAGAAGTTAATATAAATACCTCAGTTTTTATAAATCGTTTCTATCAATCGCTATTATTTATCAAATACTACTTTCGTTTTCACATATTGTAACGTACTTTGTATTTTATTATATCATAATTCCATAAGTCGCATGAACGGTCCAAATGTTATAGGGCCTTTCGTTGCACCGTGGTCCAAATGTTATGGGGCCTTTCATTACACCGCCTTTTTTACATAATACATTACTATTCATAAGCCACTACTATTCATTAGCCGCTTCTATCAGTCACTAATATTTATCAGTTACAGTCAAAGGCCATCGGTAATAGCTAATATGAACATGCCCTTTGAATCGAATCGGTTTCGTCCTGACAGAGCTGCACAATCTTATATCCTATTGTACTATGGAGTACACATGATTGATGCCGGATAAGCTATGGCATCTTTTTTAGCTATAGTTGATAGTTTTTTCTGTGTTTTTTGAAATGACATTGGACAACGGAGATATGTGGATGACACATACTGTTTTAGGTTCAACAAGCTATTTGAAGAATTTGCTTTAAGAAACCGCCCTATTTGTTTAGACTTTGGAAAAACTAAAAGCCCAAAAACTTGCCATGATGTAATAGTCTATCAGCTCAAAAACATATGTCCATGTATAAATTACCTCTACATCTACAATGTTCGTTTCAAGTTGGCTAAATAGTGCACTACCAACTGTTCTTACCCCGTGGACATCGCCAAATAGGTACTCTCTCCGGTAGGAAATATAATGTGATGCAAGGATTAAGGTGATGGTCACATTAAGAAAAATACAAGAAAATGACTTAAATACCCCTGAAAAGATGAGAAATAATACTTTGTATAAATGGTAATAAATAAATGCATAGATTAAGACAGAATAAATGAAGGTATAGTAAACATAATCTCACTAAATTTACATACCAACTTTATATTTCTCAGTAAGACGATTTAAACAACATGCGTTACATTTGCGAAAAGCACGTATATTTATGGTCCTGTTCTTTTTAGCTTCTAAAAGCTGTTTTTTGGTTTTTCTACAGTAACTAACTTTTAAACGAAGTATTTTTTTCAAGATAGGGTCTACTAGTTAATTGTAGTACATACTTTACTGATTTCATTTATATCGGCAAAAACCACACGTGAGTTTCTGTTACTCTATAATCTCTCGTACAAATAGCCCAAAAGCCACAAGCCGCAGCTAAAAAGAACAGGCCCTATTTGGACAATAGCGGCCGGCGGTTTGGGAGTTCTTGTGGCCGTAGAAGCCATTATTTGTAGAACCATGTGCCAATCTCGACCACAAGGGGGTGGTGGCGCAGTTGGCTAGCGCGTAGGTCTCATAGCTGGTAAAAGCGAGTGATCCTGAGGTCGAGAGTTCGAGCCTCTCTCACCCCAATGTCAATCAGCGATGACGAAATTGCTCCTGCGACAACTTGGGTCGTCGTGCTCATCTGAACACCGGATGACCAGAGCTAAACTTGAGCTGGTTCTTTTTTTGCATCCCTTTCTTAGCTCGGCTTTCCTTTCTCAGTTAGGCTCTTTGGAGCAAACAAATTTAAAGGGAAAGCAGCGGATTACAATCTAAAGGAAAAAATACTTATACTATAAATTTCATCAAAGAACTTTCATAGGATAGGAATTTTTCCAATAAATTTTGGAGAAAACCAAATATGAGCTCCAACATCATGTTAAAATTTTCTTGAAGAGTTCCAACGCAACTTCTCTCTTTCACTCATCCTATTCTCTCTCTAATCAGTAACATTTTGTCTCTCAAAATTCTTGCATTTCTTATTTTTCAAAATTCTTGCATTTTTTTCCTATAAGGCATCAAAACGCCTTTTTTTAGTAATTCATTTGGTTTTATTTCCTGCGGGATTCAATAGATCATGATGTTCCAATCTCACGTTTTTCTATTCTTGCGTTGCAAAGAGGCCCTTAGCTTCTTTCACCCAACATGTTCGAAGTATGACACTAACACTGGCCTTAAATCTTAATCACTCTTAACTTACTAAATTATACTGAGTAACAAGATGGCATAGTACTAGTTCTAATACACACATTACTACATTAGGATGTCACCAGCATAGACTAGTACGTAGGGGAATCAACCAATCAAATACGAATTGAACAATGATTTTATTCATATTCGTATTTATATTTTTTTCAAATGAATATGAATACATATTCGAATATTTTTAAATACAAATACCAATTGAATGTTGTAACAAATACATATTGAATATTTACTTAATTTAATCGGATTTATATATTCTCATAACTTATGTACTGACAATATATTTATGATACTTTATCCTATACATTGCACACAATCATTCTTGCCCTGAAAACAAGCACACTTAATCATTCTAATTTATCTATTTCACTAAAAGGAACACGAATTCATATTAAACTAAAAATACTTATCTAATTAATTAGCCATACTGCAATAAAATATGTAGAAAAAATCAATAAAAAAATCAAATTAGTTAAGTCCCGTTTGAAATGAGGGAATTTTTTCGATTGCTGTGAGAATTAAACTGATTCATATGAAAATTTGCGAAATTTCTAAGTTATAAACAGGACCTTAGCTTTGAGATAGATTGCAACTATAGCAGTATTGGGTTTGTTTTTTTTGGTGTTTGATACTGTAAGGCCCTGTTTTTTGGTGTTTGATACTGTGAGGGCCCACAATGTTTGAAATCGAGTGCGATTAACACGAAGGCAAGGGGTGTTTTGTTTAAAAAGATCAAATTAGTTTAAGGCTCAGCTTAAGACGGCTTAGACTTCTGGATTCTGACTTATTTTTCACTATTTAACAATTTTATCTTTTTTGGTTTTTTGGTTTTTTGAGCTTTTTTGTCGGATCTTTTTTCCTGTATTCGTTTGTACTGTCCGTGATGGGCTAACCTATTTTTTCTATTTTTATTTTTTTTAAAATTTAATTACGCCAAATAAACCACCATCAGCTACAATGCAATTTCAGCCAGCTACAGTGCTTTTCAGCCATAAGCCACTAAAAAACCATTTTAAGTACTCCCTAAGTCCCATTTAAAATGAGGGAATTTTTCGATGTCTGTGAGAATTGAATTGATTCCTGTGAAAATCTGATGAAAATTTTAAGTTACAAACAGGACGTTAGTCTTGCGATAGATTAGTCTTGCGATAGATTGCTACGGGGAAGTATTAAGTTTGTTTTTGTTTGGTGTTTTTTTTCATCAATCGCTAAGGTTACGAAACAATACTATGCCCAAGAGGCCACGCATGTCATGTTTGAGCACGAAGGCAAGAGGTGTTTTATGTAAAAAGGAGCGATGCTGTGAAAATCCCGCAGACCGATCCTCGGCGTTGGATTGCCCGTGGCCACGGCGGCACACGTGCGCTGCGCTATACCGAGCGTTAGCTGGCGTTCCGTTCTGTGTGTACGGCCTGGATTCTGACGTCATACGTGGGGATTGGTGCGATCTGACGGCCAGAAACTCTTCAAGAGATTACACAGGTCAAGAGCCCATTCTATTCTCACCAGATCAGATTTGTACTCAGTTGACGTCGACATTGATTTTCTAGTGTCCCAGTTGCACTAAATGTCTTTCGCCGTGAAAAATAGAGGGCCAGACAAGCAGGTAAGAATGGAGACTTATAATTCTATTGTACTATGAAGTACACATGATTGATACCGGATAAGCTATGACCATATCCTGTGACTTATAGCTTTTGGTCAGACGGATGGTTTTATCGTATCTTTCAAAACGGTAGCGATTTACGGAACATCGATGCAGGTGGTGCATACGATTTTGGGTTCAAAAAACTGCTTAAAGAATCCGGTTCAAGAAACCATCCTGTTTGTTTGGACTTTCAAAGAAGCTAAAATTCCAAAAGAACAGAACCATAATGTAATAGTGTATTAGTTCAAAAATAAATGTCCATGTATAAGTTCAAAAATATATGTCAATGTATAAATTACCTCTACAATGTAATTTTTCTTTGGGATTGCTCTACAAAGTTCGTTTCAAGTTGGCTAAATAATGCACTACTTAAACTGCAAATGTTCTCACCCGTGGACATCGCCAAATAATAGGTGCTCCCTCCATTGGGAAATATAATATATATAATGTGTATTTTGACTTTGTATAAGGATTAAGTTGATGGTAACATTAGGAAAAGTATAAAAATAACTTAAATACCCTTATAATTATTATGCAAAGATGAGAAAGAATACTTTATACAAGTGGTGATGAATAAATACATATTGTTAAGAGAGAATAAACAGAGGTATAGTAAACAAACTCACTAGAGGGCATTCTTTCCGGCTTCTAGCTTGTAGCTCATGCTATAATAACTAGCTTTAAACGGTATGTTTTTTAAGGCAAGATCTACAAGTCAATTGTAGTAGATATTGTACCGACTTTAGCTATACTGGCTAAAATCATACGTAAGTATCTCTCTATACTGTCTCTCACGAGGAAAAGTCTGCCATAAATCACAATCTAAAAAAAGATCTCTAGATCTATATACAAACTTTATGTTTCTACCATTTAGGTGCAGCTCGGTTAGGCTGAAATAAGCTGACTTATGGCTGAAATTGTATCAGTAATGGGCTGAAATTACACCGCGATCTTGTACAACCGGTTTGGTGATCTCTTCACCTTGGTAATGAGGTTGCGTTGTTGATCACGGACGTGCAGGACACCATCTTCAATCAAGACGCCGCACCGCCTCATCGAGCCGCCAACGCCGATGATGTTGCTCAAGATGCAGGATGAAATACACATTGGTGAGGGCGCAATGTCGGTTCCTTTGCCGTGAATAAAGATGGTGTCGCGCCCGTGGATCTCGACCACCGAGCCGCCCCCGAACTTGACTAAGCCGGTGATCCCGCAATCGAAGTTTAGAGAACGCTGTACTGCATCCCATTATATGATTCGATGCTCGTGTCAAGAAACCGGAGGTATCCTCATGATCTTTGTTAGGGAAGATTGACTCGCGCGTTCCTTGTTGAGGAAGACCATCCGCCGATGTGTTCGTGTGGTGAGCGTGCGGCGATGTCCTCTTTCACTGCCGTTACTTGGGCCATCAGAGAGATGACTCATCGCCGCTGTCCCGCACCGATGCCTCCTCCTTTTCTTCTTGCGCAATCGCGAGCTCAATGCCCCATTTTTCCGTAGTACTTGCACTTGTCCTCTTGGGGTTGTCGTGCCCACCGTGAGAACAGGTCTCATTCCCATTGCAGAGGAATCTCACCGCGCCCACTACGCGGCTTGCCACAAAGGCGCGAAAGAGTTGACGCCATCGACGCCGATCCATCCCGATCGCGTGCTTGCGCCCATGCCCACCACTCCTCCGTGAGGAGCAGATGGGTTCCCTTGTCAATGATGCCACGGTTGGAGTAGTACTGCTCCATTGCTCAAAGTCGACCGGTCACCTCCTCGAATGAGAGGGCACTGATGTTGAGGAGAGTCTCTCTGGAAATGGCCACTTGAAGGTAGCGATAGCGATCTGGGACCACCTACAAAAGTTTCTTGACCACCTCTTCCTCCCAGATGGGATCGCTGAGCAGGTGGAGGTTGTCGGCAAGCCCAGTGATCCTCATCGAGAAATCATTAATGGACTCACCGTCTTTGAAGGAGATACCGCCGAACTCCTTGCGCAGTTGCTGGCATTGGCTTCACACACAGTCGATGCCCATACGCATGGCCTTCATGGCCTCCTAGGCAACCTTCACCATGTGCTTGATGGTGACAGTTGACATCATCTCGGGCGGTATGGTGTAGAGAATTGCTGACAGTGCAAGCTGGTCGTCGTGGTAGTCTGCGTCGTCGGTTTCGATGGCCTCCCAGAGACCTTGCGCCTGGAGGTTGACTCGCATGACCAGTGCCCAGTCATTGTAGTTCGTTCACGTGAGCATGGGGTAGACAACGGAGCCTGAGGCCTCCCTGATGATGCGCTGGACGACGGGCGTGTGACCACCGTCGTCACGGTGCCGCGGTCGGCGTGGAGGAGGCACAGGTGAGCGTGGGCGGCCTTGCTGTGGAGGAGTCATCGACTGCCTTGCTGGCGGAGCCCACAACGAAGACATATCTTCCAGATGATCAGCGAATACAGGCTCTGATACCACTTGTCGCAGCGAACATGCACGTAGTTGAATGACCACGAAGTCATTTACGACCACGCCTCATCGCAGTGAGTCGATAGTCGGTAGTTGGAAGTCTCGGTTACAACTTACGACTTCCAACTTTTGACCTCCAACTTACGACTCACGACTTACTCAAACACTCGGGGATACGTACGCGATATTGAGGGAAAAACACGAGGATTTGTGCTGAGGACTCTATTTAAGCATCAAACAAATACATATCATAGCCAACATGCCCCCTATGCGCACGCCACGACTACACGATCCATGCCATCCCATGACCAGCCATGACGCATGACTACTAACTAAAACCGAAAAAGAAGCAACCATTCCCATGTGAATGAGCACATGTCGAACGTCTGACGCGCACGACCAGAGGCCATGCCCAACTATTGAAAGTGCTACTGGCAACTTGATCGAACATCCTGACATCAAGAACCTACCAACACAAACATATGTAGAACGCATCAAAAGCAATGGCTGTGCAAAATCCCTAGACTCTGTATTGTAATGGCAAGAAGAGGATAATAGAATCTTGCTTGAGTAGGGACCTGGAGGGTGCAGGTGGCGAAGTGGACGCCGATGGTGGACTTGGACTTGAGGCATGAATTAATTGTGGGTGAAACGGGAGAGGATGTTGGACTTGCCAACGCCGGAGTCACCTATGAGCACGATCTTGAAGAGGTAGTCATACTTGTTGTCCACCATGTGCACCATGGCTGGCTGCCACCACCACCACCGTGGTTCCTACATCCCACGCAGCCAAGATCCACCCAAGAAGAGAGGTCAGCAAGGAAAGAAAGAAACGGATCGATCGAATCATGAAATGGGGCACAAGAATTGCAGCGAGCGAATTGTGCGTACCTCATATTTGGATTTGATTGATTCGTGGAATTCTTGGAGGCGGAAGGGAGGAATGAGATGGAGGTGGAGAGGAGGTAGCGACGATGAGATGAGAAGAGGAAATTGAAACAATACGAGCGGAGTGGGTGCATA
The DNA here is from genome assembly GCA_036346575.1 of Dendrocalamus sinicus. Lineage (NCBI taxonomy): Eukaryota > Viridiplantae > Streptophyta > Magnoliopsida > Poales > Poaceae > Dendrocalamus > Dendrocalamus sinicus. The sequence goes on along the minus strand of JAYEVI010000375.1, from coordinate 141,065 downwards.
CAACAAAGACGAAAGGAAGGGGAATTAATTGAGGGGCGAGGCGGTGGAGTGGCGATGGAGCAGGCGGGGGAGAGGGGAAGGCAGCATGGGTGGGAAGAGAGGGGCGAGGCAGCGGTGTGGAGGGAGGCAGGGTGTGGCAACCGAATCTAGAGAAGTGGCGGGTCCACCTATCGGCGTAAAAATAATGTGAGGGGAGGTGGAGAGGTAGATGAATCACTACTGCTCATTTATTCTTTTAAGTAGTAGAAATAATGTATATTTTGACTTTATATAAGGATTAAGATGGTGGTAACATTAAGAAAAGTACAAGAAAATGACTTAGATACCCAATATAATTATTATAAAAAGATGAGAAAGAATATTTTATAGGAGTGGTAATCAATAAATGCATATAGTTAAGAGAGAATAAATAGAGGTATAGTAAAAAAAATCCCCACCATATACAAGCTTCACATTTCTACTATTTAACTATACGGCCTCGTATTTCTGACTGGCGGCTTGGATGGACTTCTGGCCATAGAAAACATTATGTGGTAAACCATTTGTCAATCTCAACCACAACGGGGTGGTGGCGCAGTTGGCTAGCGCGTAGGTCTCATAGCTGGTAAAAGCGAGTGATCCTGAGGTCGAGAGTTCGAGCCTCTCTCACCCCAATTCCAGCGATGACGAAATTGCTCCTGCGACAACTTGGGTCGTCGTGCTCATCTGAACACCGGATGACCAGAGCTAAACTTGAGCTGGTTCCTTTTTTTTCTTCCTACTTAGCTCGGCTTTCCTTTCTCAGTTAGGCCCAAACAAATTTAAAGGGAAAATACTTATACATGGTGTTTGGTTCACAGGACTGCATTGCAAAGAGGCCCTTTGCACAGGACTGCATTTTTTTTTCAAAATTCATGCATTTTTCCAGTAAGGCATCCTTTTCTACGTTCAATTGGTTTTTCCCGGTGGGATTCAATAAATCATGATGTTCCAATCTCACGTTTTTCTATTCTTGCGTTGCAAAGAGGCCCTTAGCTTCTTTCACCCAACATGTTCGAAGTATGACACTAACACTGGCCTTAAATCTTAATCACTCTTAACTTACTAAATTATACTGAGTAACAAGATGGCATAGTATTAGTTCTAATACACACATTAGGATGTCACCAGCATAGACTAGTACGTAGGGGAATCAATCGATCAAATACGAATTGAACAATGGTTTTTTCATATTCGTATTTATATTTTGTCAAACGAATATGAATACATATTCGAGTATTCTCGTCTCGAATACGAATTGAATGTTGTAACAAATACAAGTTGAATACTTACTTAATTTAATTGAATCCATATATTCTCATAACTTATGTATTGACAAGATATTTATGATACTTTATCCCTACTACATAGCACACATAATAATTCTTGCCCTAAAAACAAGCACACTTAATCATTCTAATTTATCTATTTCACTAGAAGAAACACGAGTTCACATTAAACTAAAAATACTTATCCAATTAATTAGCCATACTGTAATAAAATATGTATATTGTTATATTGAATTTGAATACAAACACGAATAGTGTGGGCAAAATAATATTTCAGATGACAAAAGTCCATACCATATTTGTATCCATAATTTTTATACGAATATGAATACGAATAGGTAGAAATTGTTAATAAGATGAAAAATTCTAAACTATATTTATATCCAATTGAATACAATAGTCGAATAAAATAGATAATTTGTATTAGTTTGACACCCTACTAATATGGCTATGCAACTTAAGTTTGCCATTGCTTGACTCTTGCTGCAAAATTACCATAGCTGGTTTAGAGCATGTTCTTTTGGGCTGTGGTTTATGACTTATGGTATTTTAGCTGATATAAATAAAGTCGTTATAATGTGTACTATAACTAATTTGTAGATCTTGTTTTAAAAGACACTCTATTTAAAAGCTAGTTACTATAAAAAAAATCAAAAAATAATTTTTAGAAATTGAAAAGAAGATGCCCTTATTTAGCCAACTCAAAAGGCCGATGGTGATAGGTGCAGTTCGTGCTGATGCATTGTTATGTTGACGTCGAAGAATGGAGACAGGTTCAAGACAAGAAAGCTAAATGCCACAATCAACTAGTCATTAGTCAAGTCGATCGCCCATGTCAATCCTAGCGCACAAAAACTGATCTGAGCTAAACGTCGAACTGCACGCTTCGATGATTTAGCCCAAAGCCCTGACTGCAAAGAAATCACATGACCTTACAAATTGGTTTTGATCTAACCCCAGAGTTCTAGCCGGCACGTAGAAAATTCTACTGTAGAAATGATATCTAAGGCTACAGAAGAATTCGGAAAAGTCAATTACGGATGGACATTGATTTCGTCATATCTTGCATAGTGGTCCTTGATGCAGCTAAAACTTGGGCAAGCATAGATAAAAAGATCAAATTAGTTAAGTCCCGCTTGAAATGCGGGAATTTTTTAATCCTGCAAGAATTAAACTGATTTATATGAAAATCTCGAAATTTCTATGTTATATACAGGACCTTAGCCTTGAGATAGATTGCAACTGTAGCACTATTGGGTTTGTTTTTTGGTGTTCGATACTGTAAGGCCCTGTTTTTTTGGTGTTTGATACTGTGAGGCCCCACAATGTTTGAAATCGAGTGCGATTAACACGAATGCAAGGGGTGTTTTGTGTAAAAAGATCAAATTAGTTTAAGTCCCATTTAAAACGAGGGAATTTTTCAATGTCTGCGAGAATCGAACTGATTCTTGTGAAAATCCGATGAAATTTCTAAGTTACAAACAGGACGTTAGTCTTGCGATATATTGCTACTGTGGCAGTATTAGGTTTGTTTTTGTTTTGTGTGTTTTTTTTTGCATGAATCGCTAAGGTTACAAAACAATTCTATGCCCAAGAGGCCACGCATGTCATGTGTGCCTAGAATGTTTAAGCACGAAGCCAAGAGGTGTTTCGTGTAAAGAGGAGCGGTGCTTGGATCGCCCATGTCCATGTATAAGTTCAAAAATATATGTCCATGTATAAATTACCTCTACAATGTAATTTTCTTTAGGATTGCTCTACAAAGTTCGTTTCAAGTTGGCTAAATAATGCACTACTTAAACTGCAAATGTTCTCACCCGTGGACGTCGCCAAATAATAGGTGCTCCCTCCATTGGGAAATATAATATATATAATGTGTATTTTGACTTTGTATAAGGATTAAGTTGGTGGTAACATTAGGAAAAGTATAAAAAATGACTTAAATACCACTTATAATTATTATGCAAAGACGAAAGAATACTTTATATGAGTGGTGATGAATAAATACAGTGGTCTGCTTTCTTTTAATTTCATGGCTTATGGCTTTTGGTGAAACTTTTGAATTTTGGTTGTTTATGGTATAGATTACGAAGAGACAGATACTCACTTGTGATTTTAGCTGGTACAGATATTGAGCTTTTAACGTTTAGATCGTTTAACTGGTAGATCCCGTCTTGAGAAAATACTCCGTTTGAAAGTTAGGTATCAGAGCAAAGCCAAAAGCCTCCACTTTTAACTTAAAGAACAGGCCCACATATTGGTAAGAGAGAATAAACGGAGGTATAGTAAAAACTCACTAGAGGGCATTCTTTTCGCTTCGCTTGTACCTCATCTACAAGTTGATTGTAGTAGACACTATACCAACTTCAGTTATACTAGCCAAAATCACACGTAAGTATCTCTATATACACTCTCTCACGAGTAAAATTCTGCCTTAAGTCACAATCTAAAAAACAATCTCTAGATCTATATACAAACGTTATGTTTTTACCATTTAAGTGCCCTCGGTTGGGCTGAAATAAGCTGGTTTATACCTGAAATTGCATTGTAGCTGGCTGAAATTACACTGTAACTGATGGTGGCTTATTGACGTAGCTAAATTTAAAAAAAATTAAAAATAGAGAAAACAGATTAACCTATCATGTACTATGCAAACAAATACGGGAAAAAAGAACCGTAAAAAAATAAAAACCAAAAGATAGAAAAGACAAAATTTACGAATGGTAAAAAAAAGCCAGAAACCAAAAGTTCAAATCGAAATGGGCGGCCCTTAAACAACAGGCCATAGAAGACATTATATTTGTAGAACCATTTGTCAATCTCAACCACAATGGGGTGGTGGCGCAGTTGGCTAGCGGCATAGGTCGCATAATTGGTAAAACCGTAAAGTGAGTGATCCTGAGGTTGATGAGTTCAAGCCTCTCACCCCATTGGTCCAGCGATGACGAAATGCTCCTATGACGATTTGGGTCGTCGTGCTCATCTGAACACCAGATGACTAGAGCTAACTTGGATGCCGCTCATTTGGCCCAAAGAGGACACGTATGTTGTCAATGCCATAAAGAATCATCGTTGGCCTGGATTAAGCAACAAAATATGGTCAACAATATTTCTTGCAATTTGATTAAAAAAAGCTTCCTTGCAATTTGTTAGATAATGCAAATTCTCAGCCCCAAAAAAATGATAACATAAAGTTCAGCTAATATTTGATCCCGTTCAATCTTTTTACTTATTCTGCTGATGACATTAGTTGCAACACAAGAATTCCAAAAGATGCCATATTTTGACAATAGGCCCAAATTAACAGGTAAATGTACATAAGGGAAACTCATTATGAGCTAGCTCAGATATACCTTTCAAGTGAAAGACCCCAAGCAATAACATTAACACCCTCTGGCAATTCCATGTGAAGTAACATTTCAGGTCTGAACATGCCTGAGTTACCTACTTCTACCCTGAGTTACCTACTTCTACCCAATTCTGCAAACCTTCATGGTAACTGAAAACAGAAACACAACAATGATTCATGGAAGACAAGAATCATGAAAATAATAGCAAGCAAAGCTGTCTATGACCTGAAAATTTCCATGCTTGGCTCAGTGTATGGGTTGTATGCAGGCTTGAAACGCAGCTTTGACATGCCTAAGAGCCAGAAAAAGAGGTGACATTCAGAATGCCTAAAGTATAAAGACTGTTGGACGAAGCGAAGAGACAGGACAATAAAGAGAGCAATAGTTGGATGACTTGTGAATGCCTCGTTGTTGATGGAGATGAGGTGCCTGATCTTTCGATGAGATTGATAACTATCAATTTTGGTGGGGGTGACTCTCATGATCCGACTACAACCGTACGATGACGCTTGCGCCTTAGTAATTGTTGAACCAACTCCAAGATGTTATTGACCTAGCTGGAAGCGTGATCAACCTGAACACGAAGTTCAATCCCTGTGAGCAATCGAAGAACTAGCAAGAATACGACGTAGACAATCTGATATTGCGAATAAGATTAAACTGTAGATGGTATTGAAAACAAAGGTGGGATCCCGAAAGCTATCTTGACAGGTGGTCGTCTGACACAACTAAAAAAACAGAAGTTTGCACAATGGCTAAACCTAAATTCAACGAAATCCCACTCCTAGCATAGGGAGGCGGCAGCTCCTATATATCAAGGGTGGCAGCCAAGGAAGTGGGTGCATGCCCCTAGGGTTACAAGGCCCATGGGCCCAAGTGGAGGTGGTGCAACACCCTTTTGACTTAGAAACTAATATGGACTGTTTTGATGATTGTTGTCGGCTTAGATATAATTTGAAGATGAGGTTGGATCCGTTAGAAAGTAGGCTTGATAGGCTTTCCATGAAGTCCAAGAATGTCCCAAACGAAGTCCGTATGAAAAGGTTACATCCGTTTAAACTTGATACCATCGCGACAGTCCGAATCCGATTCTAGAACGAGCCCAACTCGAGTTCTTGCTTGACTTGGTCCCAAAGTGATGTGGTGATCTCCATTATTCCTTCCATGCATGTCCATGGCTCTATATACCTTTCCTTCGTCCTTTCCCATGTTTCTAAGCACAATTAAATCACTTGCATTAGGTAACGGTTTATTCTCAGTAATATATAAACATAGGAACGAATTCACTTGGTAATTAAGTTGGCAAGCACGAGCTCGAGTAAGTGATCCTTGTAACACTTGTTGTGGCTGTGGATGAATTGTGTGTGTAGGTACGGTTATATCAATGGAAGGGATGTCCTCGTCATCCTCCCCTTCTTGCATTTGAGTCATCCGCGATTCAAACTAGTCCTCTTCTCCCAAGTATGTCTTCAAATCTGCAATGTTAAATGTGGGACTAACCCCAAAATCTGCAGGCAGTTCAAGCTTGTATGCGTTATCATTAATCTTTTCTAACACCTTGAAAGGACCATCAGCTCTTAGCATCAATTTTGACTTTCTCAATTTAGGGAACCTATCTTTTTTTAAGTGCAACCAAACAAGATCCTCAGGTTCAAAAGTTAAATGTTTTCTCCCCTGACTATCAGGAATTTTATATTTAGCATTCATGCGCTCTATATTCTCCTTAGTTGTCTCATGTATTTTTAAAATCAATTCAGCACGCTGTTTAGCATCAAAGTTCAATTTCTCCGAAGATGGCATAAGCATTAAGTCGATAAGAGCACGAGGCACAAAACCATAAGCAACTTCAAAAGGGCACATCTTTGTAGTAGAATGCAATGAATGATTGTAAGCAAACTCAATATGAGGCAAACATTCTTCCCACATTTTAAAATTCTTTATCAACGCAGCCCTAAGCATTGTAGACAAAGTTCTATTCACAACTTCAATTTATCCATTAGTTTGGGGATGACAAGTAGTAGAAAATAACAACTTAGTCCCCTTTAGCCCATAAAGTTCTCCAAAAGTGGCTAAGGAATTTAGAATCACGATATGAAACTATAGTATTAGACACACCATGCAAGCGAATATCTTTACGGAAGAATAAATCAGCAATATTGGTAGCATCCTTGCTCTTATGACATGGTATAAAATGGGCCATCTTAGAAAAACTATCAACAACCACAAATATACTATCCCTCCCCTTCTTTGTTCTAGGCAATTCTAAAATAAAGTCCATCGAAATATCTTCCTACGGCATGCTAGGAACAGGTAAGGGCATGTATAAACCATAAGGATTAAGTCGTGACTTAACTCTTTGACATATAGTGCTGTGAGCAACGTAGCGCTCAATGTTCCGTCTCAACTTTGGCTAACAGAAATAAGCAGCAAGTATATCCTCTGTTTTCTTCACACAAAATGTCCCATCAGCCCGCCTCCATGTTCTTTCTGTAACAACAACAAATGAACGGAGCTAGCAGGAATGCATAACTTGTTGGCTCTAAACACAAACCCATCAATAATGACGAATTTGTTCCACATTTCCCCTTCTTTACAATTCAACAATATTTCCGAAAAATTAGCATCATGCACATATTGCTCTTTAATAGTCTCTAATCCAAAAATTTTGAAGTCAAGTTGTGAAAGCATAGTATATCTCCTGGACAAAGCATCAGCAATAATATTCTCCCTTCCCTTCTTGTGTTTTATGACATAAGGAAAAGATTCAATAAATTCAACCCACTTTGCATGTCTGCGGTTTAGTTTACCTTGGCTTCGAATATGCTTTAAAGATTCATGATCAGAATGTATAACAAATTCCTTGGGCCATAAATAATGATGCCAAGTTTCTAAAGTTCGAAAGAGTGCATATAACTCCTTATGATAAGTAGAATAGTTCAAACTAGGCACACTCAATTCTCACTGAAGTATGCTATAGGTTTACCTTCTTGTAACAACACACCACCTAAACCAATTCCGCTAGCATCACATTCTAGTTCAAAAGTCTTATTGAAATCAGGGAGTTGGAGCAGTGGTGCATGTGTTAACTTATCTTTTAACGTGGTGAAGGCGTTCTCCTGTGCGGCGTTCCAAACAAATGGTACGCCCTTCTTGGTAAGCTCATTCGATGGTGCAGCGATGGTGCTGAAATCCTTCACGAAGCGGCGGTAAAATCTAGCAAGTCCTAAAAAGCTTCGCACCTGTGTGACCGTATTAGGAGTTGGCCAACTCTGTCTTGCTTCAACCTTCGCTTGATCAACTTCAATTCGCTGTGGAGTAACAACAAAACCAAGAAACGCGACTTGATCTGTGCAAAAGGTGCACTTCTCAAGGTTACCAAATAGGCATGCACCACGTAACACATTAAAAACAACACATAAGTGATCAAGATGTTCCTCTAATGTTTGCTATACATTAGTACATCATCAAAATAAACCACCACGAATCTACCAATGAAAGCACGCAAAACTTCATTCATTAGTCTCATGAAGGTGCTTGGTGTATTAGTTAAACCAAAAGCCATTACTAACCACTCATATAATCCGAACTTAGTTTTAAATATTGTTTTCCATTCATCGCCTAATTTCATGCGGATTTGATGATATCCACTACACAAATCAACATTGGAGAAGACAATAGAGCCACTCAATTCATCAAGCATATCATCAAACCTAGAAATAGGATGACGATACCTAATTGTGATATTATCGATTGCTCTACAATCCACACACATATACCATGATCCGTCTTTCTTTGGCACTAAAATGACCAGAACAGCATAAGGACTAAGAGATTCGTGCACATACCCTTTATCAAGCAACTCTTGAACTTGACACTGAATTTTTTTAGTTTCTTCTGGATTGGTCCTATATAGTGTGCGGTTAGGCAATGATGCACCAAAAATTAAATAAATTTGATGCTCAATCCCTTGAAGCGGTGGCAGCCCCAGTGGTATGTCCTCCGGAAAGACATAGTTGTACTCCTGCAAAATGTTAGTGACAGTAGTGGCAAAGAAAAAGGTATATCCTCAAATGAAAACAAAGCTTGTTTGCAAAGTAATGCATAGCAAACAGAATTATTAGCATTCAGTTCAGTCATACCAGATTTAGTAGCAAGAAAACAAGCACATTTCAATTTAATTTCTTTATTCTTCCCATGAGAAGATTTAGGTTCTTTCTTTTTATGTTGCTCAAGCTCTTTTGCTACCATTTGATTCACTCTTAGCATTCTCCAGACTTGTCTCTCTACTAGCTCTAGCAAGGTCATCTTTAACAATTTGTTCAGGAGTTATAGGATGCAGCACAATTTTCTTTCCCTTGAACATGAGAGATTATTGATTATTCCTACCATGATGAACACAATCAATATCGTATTGCCAAGGTCTTCCTAATAACAATGGACAAGCTTGCATAGGAACAATGTCGCAATCAAAATAATCATAGTATGAGCCCATAGAAAAATGTACTCTAACCATCCGTGTTACCTTCAACTTACCACTGTTGTTGAACCATTGAATATGGTATGAGTGGGAATAGGGGTTGGTCGGCAAAGCAAGCTTCTCCATCATATCCATACTCGCCAAATTGTTGCAACTCCCACCATCAACAATTATGCGAATCAAGTGTTCCTTGACAACACCCTTGATTTGGAACAAATTATGGCAATGATTTTGCTCGGCATAAGAAACTTGAGCACTTAGTACGCGTTGCACTATAATGCTCAAATACTTGTCGGCATCTTCAGCACCAACATGTTCCTCCTCATGATCAGATTCATCATCATATCCTGCAAGGTCATTTGCAAGCATAGCATATGTTTCATCATCAAAATCACTAGCAGAGGAATACGCACCATCTTTGCATATAATCAGTACACGCTTGTTTGGACAGTCCCATATCATGTTTCCATAGCCTTTACAATGATGGCATTGAACGTCCTTAGTTCATCCTATCGATGCAACCAAAGATGATGTTTTTGCAGAAGCTCGTGATGTCGAATTTGAAGTAGTAGGACGCTGCGGCTTGTGGTTGGAGGATAATGGTGGTGGTGCCATAGTGGACGGGGCAGTGGGGGTGCGTGGTGTCCATGAGTTCGTTCGACCTGCAGAAGGATTAGATCGTGTCCTCATTTGGTGTCCCTACAATTCACGTTCAGCTTTGCAAGTAAGATGAAACAATCTAGTAATAGAGTTGTAATCTTTGTAATCAAGAATGTCTTGAATTTGTTGATTAAACCCTCCTAAAAACCTAGCCATTGATGCCTCCTCATTCTCAACTAACCCATAGAGGAACATACCAATTTGTAATTCCTGATAGTATTCTTCCACAGACTTTGCACCTTGTCATAAGCGTTGTAATTTATTTAAAGAATCGCAAGCATAATATGAGGGATCAAATCGACGGCGCATAAGCAATTTTAAATCCTCTCAAGTGTTAGGTATGTTATTGAGGTGTTGACAGCAATGTTCTTTCTGTCAAATAGAAGCAAAGTTGGTAAATTCACTAGTAGCAGCCCTAACTCGTCTAATCTCAGGAAAGTCATGGAAAACAAAATTTTGATCAACAGTTAGTCCCCAATTAAGATAATCATCAGGATCATATTTACTATTAAAATAGGGCATAGTGAATTTAACCTTAGCGAAAGAATAATTGTGGTCACGTACCTCACGTTGTGGGGGTTCGTCGCATTCCTTGTCGGTTGAAATGCAATCGTCGATGAGCTCGATCGTTGATGTGGTTACCCCTGTCATCGGCCTCGGTATCAGCTACGTAGTTGAACTCATCTTGTCCCTCTACCGGTATAGCAGGGGGAACCACAGAGGATGCTTGGGCAATCTCCAAGGCGCGCCATAATGCCTGCTAGAGAAGTGTTAGTGACGCGGGTGCCTCAAGTCGAGCAAGTCACTCATTCATGACCCTGACATCCTCCTTAAGACCCTCTGTACGAAGGTTCATGAGGCACCGGAAATGTTGTATGATTGGTTTCATACGGGGAGTATGAGATGGATCCACATCCGAAAGCTCTCCAGAACCTGCCATTGTTAGCAAAACACAAGAATATGTCCCTAACAAGTACTAGGATATGGTGGTTCAAAAGTCTCTCACACCTAAGCCTTCTATCGAATTCTTACCAACTTTTACCAAGCATACAGGGGTGATCAGCACCTAGCGTGTGCCAACGTACCTTCGAAGATTGGATGGAGCGATTGCTAGGTGAAGCTCATCCTGTACAGTTGTAGAAAAGGTGTAGTTGGGAAGGCTCAAGTGTGGTAGCAAGGAGTAGCAATAATCAATTCGGAGAGTGCAAGCTAAAAACTTGTTCAACACCAGTTAGTACTAGTCCTAGGCTATACCGTACTAGAGACGCGAGCCTAGAACACACACGAATACACTGTGCGGAAAGAAACTAGAGAACATCATACACGGAGTTCGGAAGCTAAACAAGGATGCCATCTTCACAAGGAACCTTAGAATCACTTGTAGAAGGGTTCCGTCAATTTTGAGCGAATTTTGAGAAACTTGAATTTTTTTAGACTTACAGGCCCGTTTTGGGGCCCTAAACGATGTTTTTTGGGGGTCAAAATTTCCATGCGTGTGCCTGGGTGAGTACGCGTAGATAAAATCTCCAAATTCCCCAGACTTCTCTTTTTTCACTGTATCTTCTTGTTTCCTTTCCAACGGATCAAGAAACACCCCAATTGGAGGTTGTATGCAAAAGTTGTCTTCTTTCCTTTTTTCCTTTTTTTCCTTTTTTTGTGAATACGACGCTTTCCTGGTTGAGTCCGAAACCTCCTTGGGCATAAACCATGTCCTGCTCCAAGACCAACTAGGGCAAGGCCTCCCTAGATGATGTGTCCTTTTCCTGGCTGAAGTTAGTATCCTCCTTTTATTCCCTTGCCGTGGCAGATCGAATCCAAAATGCAACGGTGAGACCAAACGTGAGCAGAACTCAAAACTCTAGAGGAACTAGACACTAAGACCAGCAAAGGACACGACGATACAACTAAAAGTGCAACAATGCAATGTACTGAAGAGAAAAATTGAGAGGCTAATAAGTGTTTGAACAGGATGATCTACTATTTTTTTGGGGTTTTTTGTACTGTAGGTAAGGAAAAGTAATCGAATCTATGGTAAACTAAAAATTCTCACCGAGTAACCTTGAGCTCTGATACCACTTGATGGAGACGAGGTGTCCGATCTTTCGATGAGATTGATAACTATCAATTGTGGTGAAGGTGACTCTCACGATCCGACTACAACCATACGACGACGTTTGCACCTTAGCAATCGTTGAACCAACTCCGAGATGTTATTGACCTAGCTGGAAGCGTGATCAATCTGAACATGAAGTTCAATCCCTATGAGCAATCGAAGAACTAGCAAGAATACGACGTAGGCAATATGATATTGCAAGTAAGATTAAAGTGTAGATGGTATTTAAAACAAAGGTGGGATCTTGAAAGCTATCTTAACAGGTGGTCGTCTAACACAACTAAAGAACAGAAGTTTGCACAAGGGCTAAACCTAAATTCAACAAAATCCCACTCCTAGCATAGGGAGGCGGTGGTTCCTATATACCAGGGGTGGCAGCCAAGGAAGTGGGTGCACGCTCTAAGGTTACAAGGCCCATGGGCCCGAGTGGAGGTGGCGCAACACCCTTTTTGCTCGAACTCAGAAATCAATATAGACTTTTTTGATGATTGTGACTGGCTCGAATGGAATTTGAAGGTGAGGTTGGATCCGTTAGAAACTAGACTTGATAAGCTTTCCATGAAGTCTAAGAACGTCCCAAACGGAGTTCGTATGAGAAAGTTACATCCGTTTAAACTTGATACCATCGCGGTAGTCCGAATCCGATTCCAGAACGAGCCCAACTAGAGTTCTTGCTTGACTTGGTCCTAAAGTGATGTGGTGACCTTCATTATTCCTTCCATGCATGTCCATGACTCCACATACCTTTCATTCATCCTTTCTCATGTTCCTAAGCATAATTAAATCACTTGCATTAGGTAGCGGTCTATTCTTAGTAATATATAAACCTAGGAATGAATTCACCTAGTAATTAAGATGACGAGCACGAGCTCGACTAAGTGGTCCTTATAACACTTGCTGTGGCTGTGGATGAGTTGTGTGTGTAGGCATGATTGTATCTATGGAAGAGATGTCCTCATTAGTTGTTAAAACTTATCTGGCAGTAGGCAACATACACAATACACTATTGATCTAAATAGAGATGTTTCGCAAGATAAACAACCTAATAAGTAATAAACAAATCTCTTGTGTTTCTATGGACAGAGCATGGTACCATTATTACAACAGGGTCAATTCAAGAGGAGGGTTCTGCTCCAGAACACAAAGATTAGTCGATCAAGGCAAGAGCGCAAAACAAGGCATCACTCAAGCAATCACATTAGCAAATAACAAAGCACATAGTCACTAATTTACAACAAAGTTTGTTAAATACTCATGTGAAAAGAAAATATTTCCTCCATCCTCTTAGTAGAATAAAAGATCTCCTCCATCCTCTTAGTAGTGTTTAAATCAGAATCTAAATTATTCATCTTAATAAAGATGCATACCTAAGAAGCTAACTTCTCGAATATTATGCATATGAATAAGATGTGCATGCAACACAAACATTCTCGGAATAGTTGAATATGAAGTCAGCTGTTAAATAAATTGTAACAATAATACAAAAACTTCAGACTAAATAAATTTTGCACTTTCTCTATTAAATGCACATGTGTTGGTGACTTTCAAGGTAAAATAGCAAAAATCCTTGACGTTCAACAACTGATCAACTCAACAAGTATTGTTCACGTGAACCAGCTCCAACAAACTTTTGCCTGGTTTACTGCAGCCCCAAGTGGCAGAGCGGGTTAATCTTGATAAGGTTGAAATCAACCTAGAAAGATCAGAAAATGAGTACATGCTCATATATTAACATGAATGAATTTCTGGACGGAACAATACCTTTGGCCCAAGAGGTCATGTATGTTGTCAATGCCATAAAGAATCATCGTTGGCCTGGATTAGGCAACAAAATATGGTTAATAATATTTCTTGCAATTTGACCTAACTTAATTTCTATCCATGTGGAAACAAATAGGTCTAGATCAAACTGATGCGTCAAATGTCGCAGCGGACACACACGCAGTCGAACGGCCATGCCTTATCACAGCAAGTCGATAATCGATAGTCGGAAGTCTCGGTTACGACTTACGACTTCTGACTTACAACTTCTGACTTACGACCTCCAATTTACAGCTTACGACTTACTCAAACACTCGGGGATACACACGCGACACTGAGGGGAAAATGCGAGGATTTGTGCTACTCGACTACCACAGCTTTTCTGAGGACTCTATTTAAGCATCAAATGAATACAGATCATGGCCAACATGCCCCCCCTATGCGCATGCCACGACTACACGATCTGTGCCATCCCATGACCAGTCATGACGCACAAGTACTAACTGAAACCGAAAAAGAAGCAACCGTTCCTGTATGAACAAGCACACATCGAATGGCTGGCTTCATAGGGGGTCTTCCTGCTCACGCTGCTAGTGGGAGACCGGTTAAGAACAAAGACATCCGTGGTTATGGCCTCCCCCCAGAATTTACCGGGCATCTTCCGGTCCTTGAGGATGCACCTCGCCATTGCCATCATTGTCTGATTTCGGTGCTCAATGACACCATTTTACTGGGGTGAGTACGGTGCCGTGAGCTACCGGTATACTCCTTGCTCAATACAGTGCTCAGTGAAGTCCATAGAGGTCAACTCCCCCCAAGGTCAGTGTGCAAGGGCGTGCAACTTGCGGCCGATCTCGGTCTCAACTGCGATATGAAACTTCTTGATTGCGCCGGCCGCCTCGTCCTTGCCTCGGAGGAGAATGAGCCACATGTAACGACTCATATCATCGATGAGCAAGAGGAAATAACACCTGCCTCCGTGTGCCGCTGGCGTGATGGGTCCACACAGGTCGTCATGAACTAGGTTGATGTGGTCGTTGACATGGGTCTCCTAAGAAAAAGGTGTGCGTTGTTGTTTCTGACGAGGCACCTGTCGCAGATTTGATTAATGTGGTTCATGTGAGGAAGTCTGTGCACCATGCTTGTGGTTGACATCTTCCAGAGCACGCCTCATCGTCGACCTGCAAGCTCTGGCAGGCTGGCTGTACCATACTCAGGGCGATTATCGATCACAGATGCACAGGGCACCATCTTCAATCAGTATGTTGTAGCCGCCCTCATCGAGCTGGCCAACGCTGATGATGTTGCTCCGAAGACGTGGGATGAAATACACATTGGTGAGGGCGCGATGTTGGTTCCCTTTTGTCATGAAATGCATAGTGCCGCGTTGATGGATCTCGACCATCGAGCCGTCCCCGAACTTGATCAACTTGTGATCCCGTGTTGTGTTTAGAGAGCACTGTGCCAGATCTCGTCATATGATTCGATGCTTCAGTGTCGAGAAACCAAGAGGTCTCCTCATGCTCGTTGTTAGGGAAGACCGACCTGGCATGCTCCTCATTGAGGAAGACCTGTCCGACGATGTGTTTTGGTGTGGCGGGTGTCCGGGCAATGTCCTCTTCCATCGCTGTTACTTGGGCCATCAGGAGAGACGGCTCATTGTAGGTGTTCTGCACTAGATGCACCTCCTCCCTTTTCTTCTTGCGGCAATCATGAGTTCAATGCCCCAATTTTCTATAGTACCTGCACTCGTCCCTCTTGGGGTTGTCATGTCCGCTGTGAGAACGGGTCTCCTTCCCATAACCGGAGGAATCTCGCCCGCGTCCACCACACGTCCTGCCATGATGCACGGAAGAGTTGATGCTCCTGGACATAGATTCGTCCCAATCATGTGCTTGCGCCCGTGCCTGCCACTCCTCCTCCCTAAGGAGCAGATGGGTTCCCTTGTCATCGGTGCCACAATTGGAGTAGTGCTGCTCCACCACTCGAAGTCGACTAGTAACTTCCTCGATTGAGAGGGCTGATGTCGGGGAGCGTCTCTATATAAATGGCCACTTGAAGGTAGCGATCTGGGACCACCTACAAGAGTTTCTTGACCACCTCTTCCTCCCTGATGGGATCGTCGAGCAGGTAGAGGTTGTTGGCAAGCCCAGTGATCCTCATCGTGAAATCGTCAAATGGACTCATCATCTTTGAAGGAGATACCGCCAAACTCCTTGCATAGTTGCTAGCGTTGGCTTCGTGCACATGGTTGACACCCATACACATGGTCTACATGGCCTCCTAGGCAGCCTTCGCCGTGTGCTTGACGGCGAGAGTCAACAGCATCTCTGCCGGCATGGCACAGAGAATTGCTAACATCACAAGCTGGTCATTGCGGCAGTCTGCATCGTCGGTTTTGAAGGCCTCCCAGAGACCTTGCACCTAGAGGTTGACTCACATGACCAGCGCCCAGTCGTTGTAGTTCGTTCGTGTGAGCATGGGGTAGACGAAGACATGGCCTCAGGCTCCGTTGTCTACCCCATGCTCACGCGAACAAATTACATGCTGGACGATGAGCATGCGGCCACGTTTTCATGGTGCCACGGCTGATGTGGAGGAGACAAAGGCGAGCATGGGCGGCCTTGCCACGAAGGAGTCATAGACTACCTTGTTGGTGGAGACAACGATGAAGACATGTCTTCCAGATGATCAACGATCATAGGCTCTGATACTACTTGTCGCAGTGGACACGCATGCAGTCGAATGGCCACGAAGTCGTTTACAACCATGCCTCGTCACAGCAAGTCGATAGTCGATAGTTGGAATCTTGGTTACGACTTACGACTTATGACTTACGACTTACAACTTCCGACCTCCAACTTACAATTCACGACTTACCCAAACACTCGGGGATACACATGCGACACTGAGGGGAAAACATGAGGATTTGTGTTGCTTGACTACTGCAGCTTTTTTGAGGACTCTATTTAAGCATCAAACAAATACAGATCATGGCCAACATAGCCCCCCCTATGTGCACGCCACCACTACATGATCTGTGCCATCCCACGACCAGCCATAACGCACGGCTACTAACTGAAACCGAAAAAGAAGCAACCTTTCCCGCATGAACGAGCACACGTCGAACGTCTGATGCGCACAACCAGAGGCCATGCCCAAGTACTGAACTCGCTACCAGCAACTTGATCGACCATCCTGACATCAAGAACCTACCAACATAGACATATGTATAACACATTGAAAGCAATGGCCATGCAAAATCCCTGGACTCTGTATTGTAATGGCAAGAAGAGGATAATAGAATCTTGCAAGAGTAGGGACTTGGAGGGTGCAGGTGGCGAAGTGGACGCCAATGGTGGACTTGGATTGAAGGTAGAACTCGTTGTGGGTGAAGCGGGAGAGGATGTTGGACTTGCCGACGCTGGAGTCGCCGATGAGCATGATCTTGAAGAGGTAGTCGTACTCGTTGTCCACCATGTGCACCATGGCTAGCCGCCACCACCACCACCACCGTGGATCCTACATCCCACGTAGCCAAGATCCACCCAAGAAGAGAGGTCAGCAAGGAAAGAAAGAAACGGATCAATCAAATCATGAAATAGGGCACAAGAATTGCAGCGACCGAATTGTGCGTACCTTAGATTTGGATTTGATTGATTCATGGAATTCTTGGAGGCAGAAGGGAGGAAGGAGATGGAGCTGGAGAGGAGGTGGCGATGATGAGGTGAGAAGAGGAAACTGAAACAAAACGAGCGGAGTGGGTGCATACAGCCAGTGTGGAAGGAAGGGGAATTAATTGAGAGGGCGAGGCGGTGGAGTGGCGACGGAGCAGACAGGGGAGAGGGGAAGGCAGCATGGGTCGGAAGGGAGGGGGCGAGGCAGCGGTGTGGAGGTAGGCAGGGTATGGTGACCGGATCTAGAGAAGTGGCGGGTCCACCTATTGGCGTAAAATTAATGTGAGGGGAGGTGGAGAGGTAGATGAATTACTATCACTAATTTCTTCTTTTAAGTACTAGAGATAATGTATATTTTGACTTTATATAAGGATTAAGATGGTGGTAACATTAAGAAAAGTACAAGAAAATGACTTAGATATCCATTATAATTATTATAAAAAGATGAGAAAGAATATTTTATAGGAGTGGTAATCAGTAAATGTATATAGTTAAGAGAGAACAAGTAGAGGTATAGTAAAAAAAATCCCCACCATATACGAGCTTTACATTTCTATCATTACTATATGGCCTCGTATTTCTGACTGGCGGCTTGGAAGGACTTGTGGCCATAGAAGACATTATTTGTAGAACCATTTGTCAATCTCGCCCACAACGGGGTGGTGGCGCAGTTGGCTAGCGCGTAGGTCTCATAGCTGGTAAAAGCGAGTGATCCTGAGGTCGAGAGTTCGAGCCTCTCTCACCCCAATGTCAATCAGCGATGAATTGGTCCTGCGACAACTTGGGTCGTCGTGCTCATCTGAACACCAGATGACCAGAGCTAACCTTGAGCTGGTTTTTTTTTTCTTCCTACCTTTCTTAGCTCGGCTTTCCTTGCTTCAGGCCCTTTTGGAGCAAATAAATTTGAAGGAAAAACAAAGAATCACAATCTAAAGGAAAAATACTTATACATGGTGAATTTTTTTCATCCCTTTCTTAGCTCGGCTTTCCTTTCTCAGTTAGGCCCCTTTGGAGCAAACAAATTTAAGGGAAAACAGAGGAATTTTTCCTATAAATTTTGGAGAAAACCAAATGTGAGCTCCAACAACATGTTAAAATTTCTTTTAAGAGTTCCAGGATAGGAAAAATACTTATACATGGTGTTTGGGTGAACCTCCAAACCAAACCTCGAACCAATGTAGTCTTGAAATCGCTTACCTGGGAGAAATCCCAATTCGAGAGAAGAACATCACTAGCTATGGACGGACACCCTTCAGAAGCCTTGAGAAAGAGCAGAGAGCAACCAGAGAGCTAGCAGAGGAGGGAGATGCCATATCTAAGGAGATCGCCATGGGAGTCACTAGTGCAAGCTCGGAAGGACGTTAGGACTCTACAATTAATTTGTAGACCCTGTTTTAAAAAGATATTTTGTTTAAAAATTAATTACTGTGGAAAATCCCAATGCAGCTTTGAGGAGCTGGAAAAAAAAGATGCCCTTGCGGCCTTGCCTAATAGCTGCCGTTCGTGCTGATGCCATGTTATGATGACGTCGAAGAATGGAGACAGGTTCAAGACAAGAAAGCTAAAGGCCACAATCAACTGGTCATTAGTCAAGTCGATCGCCCATGTCAATCCTGGCGCACAAATGTTGAACTGCACGCTTCGATGATTTGGCCCAAAGCCCTGAGTGCAAACAAATCACATGACCTTACAAATTAGTTCGCACAGAAAATCTACTGTAGAAATGATATCTAAGGCTACAGAAGAATTCGGAAATGTTAATTACGGATGGACATTGATTTCATCATATCTTGCATAGTGGTCCTTAATGCAGCTAACTTGGGCAAGCATAGATAAAAAAAAAAAGACCAAATTAGTTAAGTCCCGTTTGAAACGAGGGAATTTTTTCGATGCCTGCGAGAATTAAACTGATTCCTATGAAAATCTACGAAATTTCTAAGTTATAAGCAGGACATTAGCCTTGAGATAGATTGCCACTGTAGCAGTATTAGGCTTGTTTTTTGGTGTTTGATACCGTAAGGCCCCATAATGTTTGAAATCGAGTGTGATTAACACGAACCCACCTATAATTCTGAAAATCTATTTTACAAATGATATCTAAGGCTACAGAAGAATTCAGAAAAGTCCATTACGGATGAACATTGATTTGGTCATATCTTGCATAGTGGTCCTTAATGCAGCTAAAACTTGAGCAAGCATAGACAAAAAAAGATCAAAATAGCTAAGCCCCGTCAGAAATGAGGTAATTTTTTCGATTCCTATGAGAATTAAACTGGTTCTTGTGAAAATCCGGCGAAATTTCTAAGTTACAAACAGAACCTTAGCCTTGAGATAGATTGCTACTGTAACAGTATTAGGTTTATTTTTTAGTATTGGATACTGTAAGGCCCTATTTTGAATGCATGAATGGCTAAGGTTACCAAACAATCCTATGCCCAAGACCACACATGTCACGTGTGCCCCAGAATGTTTGGAATCGAGAGCGAAGGCAAGGGGTGTTTTGTGTAAAAAGGAGCGGTGCTGGAAATATCCCGCGGACCGATCCTAGGCGTCGGATGGCCCGTGGCCACGGCGGCACACGTGCGCTGCGCTATACCGAGCGTGCGCACCATGCACGTGCCCTTGGAGTTGCATG
This sequence comes from Dendrocalamus sinicus, assembly GCA_036346575.1. NCBI lineage: Eukaryota > Viridiplantae > Streptophyta > Magnoliopsida > Poales > Poaceae > Dendrocalamus > Dendrocalamus sinicus. The sequence goes on along the minus strand of JAYEVI010000375.1, from coordinate 121,085 downwards.
GGGAAGAGCTGGCGTTCCGTTCCGTTCTGTGTGTACGACCTAGATTCTGACGTTATGTGTGGGGGTTGGCGCGATCCGACGGCCAGGAACTCTTCCACAGATAACACAAGTCAAGTCTCTTGTTTATGTACCGTGTGAGCAAAAAAAAGGGGGCTCCGGTGGCAGGAATCGAACTCGCCAACAGGGCTCCCTAAGAGCATCTCCAAGAGAGTCCCAATATTTTGTCCTCTAAAATCTCATATTGGGAGCCTTCCTAAAAAAATTGTCCTCTAAATCTTTCCCCTCCTTCAGCAGCTCCTCTAAACTTTGATCTCTAAAATTGCCATCTAGGCACTGTGGGCCCGGTCTGTTATTTTCGGTTGGGTTCCTCACCTCCTCCGCCCTCTCCGACGCGGCTGGCGCGCCCTTCCTCGTCGTGCTCTCCCGCCCCAACCCCGGACTCCAGCGCCTCGCCGTATCCCTCGACCTCTACAACCAGGGATCCGCGTGAGTACTCCGGTCTGTTGAAAACATGAAGCTTGAAGCTTTGGAATCATTGTTGAAACTGTATGTTTATGCATACTAAATAGGATTTTTTTCATTGAATCAAACAGTTTGCATGTGAGCCACTTCTTTTGATCGGTCACACCACTACTTACTAATTAGCGTCATCTAGATCCACGTACGAACACAGCACGACATGCAGAAACTAGTTACAGAACAACATCCAAGTATATGACTATATAAGCGAAACTATAGAAGCGACTGGAAACGTCATGACATTCGGTTTGAGGTGCCCAAATATCTCAAACAGAACATTCAGGGAGGTACAAGTAACAAACGTTGCAAGCAACATTTCTATCTGAAGCATAACAAGACATCAAAAATTCCAGTTGTCCATGAAGTCTCGCACCAGTGAAATAGCCTCAGCCCATACGTGTTAGTAGCCAACCTGGATCAAGAGAACATTGCATAAGGTTCACTAATGTATGTAAGGCGATCCCCGATCCATGCATACGAGACTTCTGAGTGAAACTAGCTAGGCTTACCTAGGAAAGCTGTAAGATTTTCCTGGTGTTCCTCCACCTTAGTCACCTGCACCAGAAGATGACGCTGGTGGTGCAGGGTCTTCGACCGGTTGACACAACTTCAGAATCCCCGTCACAATACTCAAACAATGGTTACATAGAACGTTAATAAAATCCCAAAGCAGAGAAGTCTCTGAACACGGATGAGCAAGAAATGATGATTAATTGGTTATATCAAGCAGTAAATCATGCCTACTTGTGATGTTCTATCATCTATGTGCAGTGCAATCAAGCTCCAAATATAGCTTCAAATCTGAAATATGGCCAAATCACAATCTAGTAGTTAGTTAGTCACTAATCTGGACTTTACCTGTGTAATCATCAAAGCTTATATCGATACTCGATTTATAGTTTCCTCTCCACTAAAAAGACACTTCTATTTCAGTTCAAATCTATAAAATCACCTACTGTTGCTAACATCACTGAACATGACTATTCATGCATCATATTTCTGACAGCTGAGAAATGAATACAAGTCCCTAGCTAACTGGCACACGATAAAGAGAGAGCAAATTAACTTATGACCAGGATAACATGGTCAAATTAAAAGGAAGATATTAACACATTACAATTATTGTTTGACTGTTGTTTCAAAAAAACAATTATTGTTTGACTCTAGTCTTCTATTAAATATCCATGCTATCACCAGGCACACGGTATACCATACAAGGAGATATTAACACATTGGTTGTTAGTGTTGACATCGTACATGATATGACATTTTTATACAAGATCATATGATCTACATTTACAGCCTTCACTGGAGCTGCAAACTTAACCGTCAATCAGGCACAACAATGTAACTCTAGATGCAAAGAACAAACACATCTGCACATGGATTAATTCTCTTGTTGCACTTGCATGTCTATCCCTAGCTATAAGGTGTCACAGAGCATCAAAGTATGACTACTACTTCACACAAACTAAAATATGCTTGAGCACTAACATGCAGTTGCAAACATACACAGACAAAGAACTAATAAACTCAAGAAAGGATGAATGTGGTGGCACATAATTAATGGTCACACAAGAAATTTTGAACAGATAAGCATTGCACCAATGGCAAGTTAAGGATCAACGTCCACATAAATAAATGTATCTAAATGTATCACAAATTGCAAATGTCACAATAGTTGCCAACAGATATCTAAATGTATAAATTGTGCAAGAATTTAACTCGACCTATTCAAGCGTCGAGCTATAATATCACTCAGAGGATCTTGTAGAATCGCTTTTGTGTGTCTTCCATGCCACCGATGTCTATTCTCATAATTCTTTCTTCTTCTAACATTCTCTTAAAATCGATCTCTTCACTCTTCAATCGTAACTTTTTTCCTCATTAGCCACCTTCACTTGTTCTAATCAAACCTTTCTCTTTGCAAATGCATATACTTCTTTGTATCTCTTCTCTTTCTTACGCTCTTTCTCTATATCAGCATCTTCCTTCTTAGCCCACAAATGATCTAATGCCTCCACATAGCCAACTTGTCCTCCTTGTCGCAGTGCTTCTTTTGCCCTCTTCTTACCAATTGGTCTACTATGTGTATCATTACTCTCTAGAGTTGCATGCTCATTGTTGTCATTATCAAGAGTACAACCAGCAGGACTTGATTCAAATGTTGTCTTCTGTTTTTTGTTATATGACTTCTGAGAAGACAATTGGTTGTACTTCTCAATCCATTTTGGTTGTGACTTTAACAGAACCCAGCAATGCATCAACTGAAATGACTTCTTCTGGCTATCTTCAGACTTAAACAAAGCACTTGCCTGCATTAGCTGCATATGTCAAATTAAACATTTGGCGGTTAGTTCATGTCTAAATTTTTACATAATGATGTAACAAAAAATATACAAGGTCTAGGAATAGATATAACCTTGTCTTCTATTGTCACTCCACTCTGTCTTCTGCTCTCAATCCGGCTAATGCATCCACAAAACTTATTAACGCTCTCTTGAATAGCTCCCCCAACGATTCATAAGAGACTTTTGGCTGCGATTTGATGCAAAATCCTTATTGGAGTAGAAATAATCATATATTCTCTTCCAATATGCTGAACGAGTTTGATTTGTGCCTTGGACAGGATCCATACTTATGTTCAACCATGCCGACACCAATAGCTCATCTTCAGGCACGCTAAAATTTTTTGTTCTTTTTTGGTTTGGTCTCATGGAGGGAGTATTATCCACATTTGGTGATTGGGGCTCCTCAACAGGGCTAATTCCATCCATATTTGGTGATTGCAGCTCCTCAACATGGCTAATTCCATCCCAACCTAAATCAGTACTACCATTTGACAACATGTTTGTAAAAAATCCATCTCCCTCCATAGTTATAATAACTGAAACGATATAATAAAAAATGAAATTAGATCGTGTGACTCTAGTGCTCACTTCGATTTGTAAAGATCGTGATGAACTAAAACTGCTGTATATGTTGAGTTCGATACTGTAATCTAGAGTTGTATATGTTGAGTTCGATACTGTAATCTACACCATAAAACAAAAATAATCTACAGTTGTATATGTTGAGTTCGGTGTTGCTAAAAGTTCATCACAGTTGCCACTTTGTGATGATACTGTAACATGATGAAAATCAAGTCTTCGCTTAACAAACAGCTGCATATCAAAGAATTGCACTCCCTCCGTTCACTACTACGACTACAAAGAATTTGCAAACCTCGATGTAGCACGGGTGATGCTGCTGTAGCCGCTCCAGTGAAGCCGGAAGGTTGGCGGGGGCACTGGGGCAGATCTGGACGGAGCACTGCGGCAGCGACGTCAAGGAGAGATCCTGCCAACCTGGACGGCGAATGGCACAGGAGGGAGTGAGACCGACGGAGGATCGAGGCGGCGGCCGGAGAACGATGGCGTCGATACGTACGGAGGAGGACGAACCTGGACGGCGAATGGCACAGGAGGGAGTGAGACCGACTGAGGAAGAAAGACCGGCAGAGGATCGAGGCGGCGGCCGGAGAACGATGGCGTCGATGCGTACGGAGGAGGACGAAGAGCACGCCGGGCGCCGGCGGTGGATTCGAGGCGGCGGCCGGAGAACGATGGCGTCGATGCGTACGGAGGAGGACGAAGAGCACGTCGGGCGCCGGCGGAGGATTCGAGGCGACGGCCGGAGAACGATGGCGTCGTGCGCACGGAGAAGTGCCCGGAGGATCGGCGGCGGCCGAGAACGATGTCGCCGATGCGCGACGGAGGAGGACGAAGAGTCGAAGAGCACGCCGGGTGCCGGCGGAGATCGACCTTGTGCGGTGCCCGCCGCGCCTCCAATCCTCTCGAGCGCGCGAAGAGAAGCTGGGAAAAATCTCGCGCCTCAATCCTCTCGAGCGCGAAGAGAAGCACCGGGGAAAATCTCGCGCAACCCGGGATTGGGGACCTCGTATCGTCCTATATTTGATGGTCATCCACTCGATTTTAGGGTACCAAAATTATTGGGGGTATTTTTGGGTATCTGTTGGAGGCTTATTTTTAACCTTTATACCCAATATTTTAAGATATGGGGTGAGAAAGAGCACCTCTTGGAGATGCTCTAAATCAGGGATTCACCGAGACGAACAGCTCATGGGTTTACTTAATCGTTCGTTCGTTCATTCATTCATTCTAGGAAATTGGTTATCACTAACGAACTGACCAACAAATGGCCTTGCCTCTTTCATTCTTTCTTTCTTTTTTGTGAGGGGAAATCACCTTTCCACTGTAGGCATGCCGTGAAGATCAAGCCTAAAGATCTAGAATTCCCTGGCCTAGCCTAGCCGGTATATAGGACTGTTGACACATCTATACATTATAGGCATTTTTTTAATTTGACTATAGACATCCGTTTTTATAATTCTAGCCTTCTTGTGCTCGATGGGTATAGTCTAGCCTCCTGCTTGTGCTCGGCAGGTACCTATCGAGCTAGAGGAGTTTGACAGGACACTGGCCGCACAATGATTAATTAGTGTTAATTTATGTTTTAGTTAGTGCTAATCATGATTAACTAACACTAATTAAATACTTGCCAATTTTTTTTGGGGGGGGGGGGCTTGACAGTGTTCTGCCAAGCCATGGTTACTCGGCAAGTGCTGCTGAGCTCTAGTAATTTGGTAGGACTTGTCGCCTGCCATGACTATCGAGCTTCGAGAGAGGATTAGATGAAAATAGATATCTGAAAACTAAATTAGAGAAAAAAATACTACAATGTCAAATATATCAACAGTTCAGTTATATATGCATGAATAACAAGCGAAAGACGACCATACACAAGCACACAGCAGAACCTACCCCTCCCTAGTGCGGTATTAGTGACCTCATGAGAGTTCATTGCATCTGAATACACACTAGTAGTGTGCCCGTGCTAACGCTACGGTAAAATACAAAACAAGATAAAATTTGTAAAAAATAAAACGAACAATCAGATTCATTAAGATTCACGTCTCATATATTGTATAACCAAATATTTTTGTCACATAATGAATGTCACATAACGACTGATCCTTTGAGGAGGTGACGACATCATTGGACTCACCCACCGACGACTTTCTCCATCCCCACATTGTTTAAACTTGAGGCTACAAAGAAAACAAACATTTTTGTCACATAAAGAAATATGAAACACAGTAAGGAAATAGGTGTTGTGGACTATTTACTTACCACATCACCATGCTAGGACGTCTTTATACACAATATTTTTGGTGCTCTTCCCTGAGGTATCTACTTCTTTCTTTGGTTTGGCCAAAATTCTTGTCGTTTGTCTTGATACACCCCTTGATAGCGCGACATAAAGCTGTCCATGTGAGAAAACAGGCTCTGGAAGGTAGATGCCAACATTTGGGATGGTTTGGCCCTGCGCTTTGTTTATGGTCATTGCAAAACTTAGGCGGATTGGGAATTGTTTCCGCTTGAACTTGAAAGGAAGTGAGATATCGTCGGACGGAGCCATAGGGATTCTAGGAATGAACACCCTCTTGCCTGCATGGTGGCCACCAACTATTTCTACATCAATTGCATTGTTTTGGAATGCTCTAACCATGAGTCTTGTTCCATTGCACAATCCGTGGTTAGGATCTAGATCGCGAGAGAAGGATCACAGGCGGTGGATTTTCACTTTGAGCTCATGTGGAGCGGACCATTTGGAGTGATGGAGTTTAGGAAGTCAATAGGGTAGTTATTTCTTGAATCGTCATCGACAGAGTCGGCTATGAAAAACCTTTTCCTCACCGAAACTTGTCAATCATCTTTGCATGTAACCGATCTACATGTGCATTTTTGGTAGAAAGAATGGCACGTGTGCTCATATAAGTCGTTGATCTTGCATTTTCCTCAAGTGGTGGAAAGATTTCTGAATGAGTTTGTTTATCGAATCTTCATCGTCAGTATATCCAATTACAATATCATCCGGTAGGCGTACATAATCATCTCCAATCGCCTCTTCGATGCCATTTCCAATTCGAGTAGGTAATCTGAAAACCATGGGTCGATTGAGCTCTCATGTTACGTGACAATCGTGTCTTCCTTATATTGTTCCATAAATATGATCTCTGCAGCAGTAGCATCTGTTACTGTGCTCTTGTCCCACGTGTTACCACAGAAGCACTCCGCCTAAAATCTCCACCAAATACCACAACCTTTCCCCAAATGGCAAAGAACAATCCATAATATCCTCGTAGGGACCTATCAAGACACTCGACACCTTGACGCTTTGTCATTGCAACCTCATCCCAAATAAGCAAAGATGCCGTGACGCAGTAACTCAATGTGCCACTTTGCTTTGTGAAGTTGCATGTGCTATTGTCGCAAGTTTAATTGGGATTTTGAACCTTGAGTGTCTGTGTGCGTCCGCCAGCAATATTGATGCCGCAATACCGAAGTTGCCGTTGCAATTGCTATTAATCCCTTTGAGCGGACTCTAGCAAGAAGTGCCTTGTATAGGAATGTCTTTCCTGCTCCTCCCGGACCATCCACGAAAAACACCGCTATGATTTCATCAAATCTCGCACGCTCCTTGTTAAGGGATTTATATATATCCAAATGTTCTTGGTCGACATCCACGAAAGTTCCTCCTAACCTCTCTCATTATGTCGTTGTTAAATTCATCTGCATGATACAAAGCAAGACAATACCGGGAATATTTAATACACAGGAATAATTATAGAATAATATATTTGATACCATGTAGTTTATCAAAAAAGAATTGTAAGTTTTCATGCAATAAGATATGCATCTGTGTCCATTCGCTTGAGTTTTATTGGGTGGGGGAGGGATTACCTATATCATGGGCCTCAGGAAGATCATAATTTCTGATATCCTTCCCCATTGACTGAATTAAATCTCGAATGTCTCTAAGCACCATTTGTTGTACTACTGCAGTGTTAGGATTGTCTCTGCTGTAATCTTCAGACAATGATGCCTTGTGTTTGTCCCACAGACCACGAATATTGGTGGCCTCACAAAATACAAGAATAATCGCAAATAACCGTCGCAGAGCATAAGGCATCTAAAAAGTTGTTGGCTCACTCAAGCAGTCATCTAGCGTCTCGTCCCTTTCTATGAGTCCTCTCTTCTCGCATGCTTCCCTGAAAGTAGAGTAAGTGATACCCGCTACTGTTTTTAGATCATCATAAGAGGTCGCACCTCTTACATGATTTAGAAGCACCCTCAAGAAATATATCTCACCTTCAGCAGGGTTAGCATACACAATCCGCCCAATCTGTCCTTTTTTCTTTCTTCTTTGCCACAACTTGCTACCACCGATCCACCTGTAGTGTTCTGGAAGTTCTTTGTACAAAAAATTCCTTGCATGAGTATCCACTCGATTCAAACTGAAGTATTATGTGAGTGTTGTCATAGTTGCAGATGGCTCATTGACAACATATTCTAGATTTTTAGTCTCATCGACAATAACAGATTGCATGTTAGGTAGATGACACTGGAGCTGCAAGACAGCGGGATACACACCAAAAAGATGGAATCCAAAGATCCTATGTACCGCTTCTGGTGGTGATATGTATCGAGCATCCCTGTACTGACGTATTTCATTGATAACTCCAGAGGGGTCGACTGAGAATGAGGCACAGTCATGGCCTTTGTACACATATTTGAACAGGTACTTAATAGCTTTGATGCTGGAGCAGGCTTCAACATTGATGTGATAGTTATACCTCATCAATAGCCCAGCATTATACGGAACAACCCACCTATTGTCTAATTCAGCCCTTCTTATTTTCACACGTTGTCCATCATCCCTCCTTCTATACAAAGGATATGAATCACTACCTTGTTGTGTTGCTGCCCAAAATTCTCGAGGATAGCGAAAGCGACACTCTCCATCTACCATACAAGCACACTTTGGATTCAAGACTCCACATGGTCCATGTAGCATATGCTTGATGACCAGATCATGCAACACAGGGTACTTGTCCTTGTTTGGTATCTCTGCAGATATGAATTTATCATATCCATCTGGGCTTGTTAACTTACTACCTGATTTCATGATCAAGAGGATGTGCTCGTGGAAGTCCTCTCTTTGGAACTCATAACATGCACATATGCTGAAACCTCTCCAAAATATTTTTCTTGATCAATAAATCTTTCATCGAACGTAACTTGGCTCTGTAAACCCTTGAAACAAGGTCTGACCTATCTTGTGGTTTTTGCCCATGTTCAAGATGCTCTGTAATCTCTTCCCAATATAAATTGCAAGTCATGGTGATGAAGTAATCTGGTTTACCAAAACGCTGTACAATAGCCATTGCATTGATAAATCTTTGCATCATGTCACGATCACCACCAGGGAAGGTACGGGGCAGCACTATTCTCTTGCCAACTTCTGAAGCTCTTGTCTCACCAGCAGAAATTACATCAACCAAACCCTATATTCAGGTAGATAGTATAAGATGAATGGCTCATGAGTGTCAAAATTATTATGCATGAAACGTTGGCAAGTAATAAATTGTGAAAATACATTCACCTGATATAGCTCAGCACGTATTAGTTTCTGGTTATCAGGGTTAGAATACCAATCATGCCTCATAGACTCAATCTTGATATACATGTCAATGACCCATTGTTGGAAAAGCCTCCTCCGAACAACAAGATGTTAAAAGCCCTTTCTAACTTGCATCAAGAAACAATAGTATTCCCTTGCTGTCACATATCTGCCAGATTGGTTCTCTTCTACCAAGCTACCTAATAAATCGCCTTGTTGTATGTCAGCATCGTTTTCACCATGATCTGTGTCAAAGGGAAAGTATTAGTATATAATACACATGCATTAGATCAAATAAGATGCCGTACAAATGGTGTTAATGTAGGTACTTGTTGTTGGATCCATAGTAGTGGTTGTTTCCCTAGCAGGCACCTCGGCATGTTGTTCTCCATGATCTGCCCCCATAGGAAAACTATTTAGTATGTAAACCAACATTAAATTAAATGTGAAAAAATAGAGCTTCGGTAGGTACTTGTTGATCCCGTACAAGTGCCTGCCCCCATGCCGGACAAATTATTACAGGAAGAGGAAGGAGTACCATGAAAGGTAGAATCATCATTGTACGGCATAAACTTATTCCAGCCAGTTTCCCCCTAGGGAAAAACAATGGATATGCCAATGGATTATAACATCCATGATAAGCTCTAATATAGCCTGGGCGATCCCCTTTGGCATACACAAGCACACTCCTATCAAAACTTCTTTGTGGATCATTGCCTTCTGACCAGATAGCTGCAACCTGTGAGGTCGTTGGAGCATTGTACCTATTTTTATAAGAAATAAGAAATAATAATCATTTGGTTAGCACATTTATACTAAAGAATGCGGTGTATTAATAACAATTATATAAGTAGTAAATACATAAGCATGTTATCAGTACAAATAAATTGCTCACCTTCGCTGGTCAGGTGTGACATTAGTATTGAGCTCAATTACGTAGTCATCAAGATTGGGAATAGCTCCAACTCTATTGAATGTCTGTCCGTATGGGTTACCTTCTAGTATTCTTAAAACATTTCTTATAAGGTTGATATCAAGGTCAGGAGATCTTCGCACTCTGTGGGATAATGTATCATCTTTTGTATCATAAAAGTAGAGCTACAAGTGACAAGGGCCTTTACAACCTGGCACCAGATGGTCCAGACGATGGTACATGGCACCATTCACACGGAATGTATATATACCAGTACCAGCTGCGGTGGCATATCGTCAATCCAAGCTGACTCCAAGGGTTGTAAAGGAGAAATGAGAGTTGAAGTAGCGTATATGTTGTCTAAAATATTTTGCATCATTATCAACCTGACTTGTGAACAACCTTTTCAATTCAGCAGGAACATCTGGAATATGCACCTTTATCTTTCCTTTCCTGCAACAGAACCCAGGAGGCTCATATTCAAATCGTATGGCTCCACAATACATGCAATCAGGGACTTTTCTCAAAACATGGTGTCTCTCTGGCAAGTCCTGGTAAACATAGTCATAAGGATCATCGGTGTCATTCTGGTCAACACCATTGGGATGTACACGATATGACTCGAATACATCATCTGTGATGTAAAAAAGGGATGGTTATCACTACATGTTAATTTTTTAGTCATGATAATATAATGACTCAAACTATAACTTCTAGTTACCTTCTCCAAGGAATTGCCTTGTTTCATCATCATTATGATCTGCAATGTCCAAGTTTTGTGGTGCCTCAAGATGATCTGTTGCATGATATGTGATTATATAACAAATCAGCAAAACTATTAAGTCAGTCATGGTTGGTTCGTAAACATTCAAATTATCGCCCAATAACCCACCTTCTTCATCACTGCCAGGGTCTGTAGGCTCGAAAAGGGACCTGTCATATTCTATATCATTGGGCGGTATACGCATACTACCCTCAGCTTGCGTAAGACTGCCTGTATTGAAGGTTAGCTCTTAGAATTAGTTAAAAAACATGTACTGGATACAAAGAGATGTTAACATATTATTAGAAAAATATTGCAAACATGTCACCTGGGCTTAGATAATTATCTGCAGATCCATTCATCTTGTTGCAACTTGATTTTATCCTTTTGTAGTCTCGTCTACTATGCAACAACCTCTCCTTCTTAGATTCTTCCATATTTATGTATAGTGCTCGATTCGTCAGGAGCCTGCTCTTATAGGTATCACCAGTGGATTTCCCACGTCTCTCATAATTATCATTTCTATGTAGCCAACCCATGGTTTCATCCGGAAAAATATTTTCTTTGCCAACTATGGGTGATGCTTGGTTCAGAGTTGAACACCTTGATCCATACGTAGGTTGTTGGCCTACCGTGGGGGAAGCATCTGCGATATTTTGAAATTTAGACTCTGATATATAATATATAACATGTTAGCAAAGCAATATAGACTACTATTTACCTGCAGAGGCTTGTACGTTGCTACCTATTATTCCTAGAGGATTTAAAATCGTCGAGCACCGTGTACCATATGGTGATAGGACGCAACCTAACGTGTGTAAACTCATAAATATGCAAATACTATACTTTTTATATATGGATATTTGAGCCAGGTGCAGTCAATCAAGGATTACCAGAGTAGTTGATTTTTGTTCACCTTTCACCTTGCATAGTTTTCTCGTTGCTTCTGTTTCTTTCTTCTCTTTGCTCGCCTGCTTTCTTCACCCTCTTCCTTGCACGGTATTCTCGTTGTTTTCTGCCTCTCTCTCTCTGTGGTCATCTGTGATTATGTTATTTGATACATCTCCAAATACGCGTCGGCCTCCTTTTTTGTCCGGTCCATTAGGACAAGTTATTGAGTTGTAGTATCGGCAATGTTCACTTATTCCTCTTCTTCTTCTTCTGTCTATAACACAAATAGTACATATACTTTGTGGGTAAGTGAAAAGCAAAAGTAGGCTAGACAATGTAGCGCATCCGCAATAGGGTGCTCAAATGATTTGCAGAATCCACATTGCAAGATGTGTCAATGGAAGCACAAACCAAATTTGCAAGATGAGGCAATTTATTTGCATGACACGTGATGAGATTTTTCTTAAGACGGCAAATTAGTAGGAACTGAAAAGAGGAGGCGCCCCGCTGCTCATCGTCGGCAAGATGGTCGACGCACTGGTGAAGCAGCGGACAGTTCTGCATGGACGAACTGGTTCCTAATCTAATAACACAGTGGCACTCACCGCCACTTTGAGCATCTGTCGCACTACAATCGCAGCATCTTTCTCACCGAACTGCTGTTTTTTTTCACAAAAGGAGATGCCAATAAGTAATGGTCCTTGTACTAAACAATACGTGACAAAAAACATCAAGCTAAAATTTATTGAAACTAAAAGACAGCACAAAATCTAGCAACCTTTGACACAGGAGAGAAAAATATACATGAAACAAGAAATGGAGGATATATCTTATCTTACTTTGCCAAAATCCAATCCAATAGTTCACCACCCTCACATAATCTGCAAAAAATAAAAGAGAAGCAAGAGTTGGTACTGGAGCATAGCAATGATTATTGAAATCATATGACCACGTGTGCCCTTTTTAGATAAATTTTAGAAGAAAAAAGCTCCTAACTATCCATGAGTGTGATAAATCATGATATATACTATAAGAAGTACAACTAGTTCACAGTTTGACAATATTTATAGTACATAACAATGCAAGGAAACTGTGAAATATGATGTAGTTCTGAACATAAATGATTAAGTGCCACGAAATCATGCATTCAAAATGTGATTTTGAAAGAACGGTTTATATATCCATATATTGTAAAAAAACTTGATAGAGAATGCAATCGATTTAACAAAGCAGGGAAGAATGGTTAGGATTTAGGAAGACAATTTTAAGTACAAGACATGCATATCGAAACAAAGACATGCATATCCGGACTCGAAACAAGGTATCGTGATTTTTTAAAAACAAGTATGGCAAAGGACATTGCAAAATCTGCAGAACGTCAAATTGGTAAATGTAAAGTTAATTAGAACAAGTTCGCTAAAGAAGTGTTTGGTTCATCGATGGTCAATTGACTCGATAGCGTAAGCTAGTAGCATAGTACAGACTACTTACTCCATCACAATATACACGTATGAATCATCCTCAAATGCATTGTAGAAGTGAACAATATTCTCATAGCCTTTAAGTGCTTTATGAATCTTCACTTCCTCTTTACATCCTCCACAGAGAACAGGACGGTCCATCTGTTAAGAAATATCATAATTTTAGTTGTCTTAAATCACATAATCTAAAGATGATGCGAGTGGACATATGTAAAGGGATATGTGCAAAGGGGATGCATCCAAGGCTCCAATTACCTGCATAAATAAACGGTGTTTGTATTCAAATTTTTCTCTAAACATCTACGCGTGTTGTGCCGCAATCTAAATGAAATATGAACAGATCTTAATAGACTAATCATGCAATTTCATTATTGCATAATTGATTACTTTATGCACATCCCGCAAACTCCATGTTGTGAGCCCTGCTTTGGAAACAATGTGAAAATTGTCATCTTGTGTGCAACATTTAGGTCACCACCAGGAGAGTCCTGATTGACCAACAGAGGCGAGATTAACTCAATTGCACACATCATACACCCTAGAGCCCTAGATATGTACCCAATGATGTGCACAAGCACGAAAAATGACCAAATCGATTATATCCTATTCTCTACCAAAGGTTCAAATATTATGTGAAGTAGCGTTCAAAGTTTCAAACAAAGGTCCAGTTATTCTATTCTCATTAGTATAGTTTGGAACAAAACAACGCTGGTGCTCCAATTTCTTTCCTTACCAATAAGGTGTAATTTTCACACAGTTAACACTCGATGAGTCGATTTAATTTGACAAGGACATCAACAAGTCGACTTTCTCTTGTTATACACTCATCGACAAAAATGACCCATATTTCTAATGCAAGTGTGTAACTATGACATTAATTTACTATAGAATTTATCTAAGATTCCACAATAACTGACATTTTTCCTCCGGAGGTTTACATTTTCAGCAAAAATAATAAAGGAATGTTGACATTTCAACCAAAGTTCCAAAGTCTTTGGCGAAATCAACACCGTGTTGATTGGTATATATATTCCAAGGTCAAACCGAGTGGAATGAAGCAAACGCTATCCACCTATAGCATCGAAGAAGCCAAGGGCAGGTTGTCCATTGCCAGTGGTGGCCAAAGGTTGGCTTTCCTGACCTTATCAGGAGCAAAAATAAATCACTCATAAATAACTAAATAAGAGTATTTAAGTACAAAAGTTTTTTAGAAATAGAAGAAGATTAATCTTAAACCTGGAAGTAAACTATCCGTCAGTCGCTAGCGCCTAGCGGCCAGTTGCCCTTGCCTGCCTCGGCGTGGACGGGCGGACGTAGAGGCGACGAGGAGTCGAGGATCAGACGTCAGAAGTCAAGGCCGACGTAACCGATCGAGAACTCTACGCGGCGAGATGCAGATCATGGACCACCTCAACGTCGCCGCCTTTGTCACGAGCAGGGAGTCCCTTGGCAAGCCCTGAATCATCAACGTCGCCGCCTTTGTCTGCGCACGTGACGTCTCGGTCGGTTGTTCAAGAAAAGAAAGTCATGATCGTGATCCACGATTAGTGCCCCGATTTGCAAGGATACATGCAGTTGGGAGTTACACCTTTCCTCACGCAACTTTCAGCGCCTTGTAAGATCTGCATGGATGCATGCACGCACACTGGGCTCCCGGCCTTCGAGATTGTTCCGTGACGCCCGAGATGGAAAGAAAAACAAAACGGAAGAGTAATTTTTGCCTGCGAGATTTTAGACGGGATTAATTGAAGAGTGATTTGTGCGAGATATTAGACGGGTACAAATAGAATGCTGCAAACATAACAGAAGGTGGTTGATTGTCTACTGGAAATCTTCTATATAATACAAGTCAATATGTTTCCTCTGGTAAATGCTTATATGTTGTTTCAAAACACCTGCTTAGGAAGAAAGCCAATAAATTCTTCAACATCCAATGGTGGCAACACTTCGCAAAGCGGATGTCCTCGTATTTCCTTCCAGCAATTATAGTTTTAGTCAATATGTACTTTCATCTATCCCGCCAATGTACAGTAGTAGTGGAGGACGGCATCGATCCGCACAATATGACTTATGAGGTGTCTTGTCAAATAATTTGTTTGGCCGATATTTTCCCTCTGTTTCATCAAGGGAATGTGCCACCGTCACTAAGTTTTGGTTTTATAATCTATCATTTCTGAAAGGACTTGTATGCCATATGATATTGTGGATAATATATTATTAGATATTTTGTTGACGAGTACTAACAAAAATGGACTCCATTTGTTTTCCACACTCGTTTATCCATGTTTACTATATCAAAATTGTGCAGTTGTGCTTCAATGGATTATTTCCATTCAGGAATATATGCAAATGCAATGTTAAATAGGATGCTACATGCTACCTCTCATTTCATTTGTTGAGCCCTTTCTGTATTTCAGGAACTGCAACAATTAGGGGAAGCTATTGGTACTGAAATCAAAGGGTTGCCAGAAGATATGATAGCACTCTTGCCGTCCTCAACATACAAAATTGGGATATTCTCAAGAAAGGAAAAACATGAGGAGTATGTTCTTGAGCCGATTATATCACTCAATTATTCCTTTTCGTTCTGAACAAGTTTATATGTTTGTGTGCAAGTGTGATGTGCAGTTATGCACAGGTTACCCACAAACATTTTACCCTATGCAACATGTCATGCTTTCTTGATTAATCTTGTCTAAGGTTTTGAGTAGTATTTTGTGATCTTAAATTGCATCCTATGACATTGTGCCAAAAGCAAACTCTTTTAACACCCACTTCATTAATGCTTACACAAACAGATGCGTGATATGCTGTATGGCTTACAAGAACCGAGATAGGTGACTAAATTGCCCGTGAGCATCGGTACCATCAAACTTGTGTCACCAAATGGCTGAATATCAATAAGGTAAACTACCTTGCCTTTCCAGCTTTCCAATGTGTAGATGAGTATTTACTTGCACAGAACTGTAGGCATTACGGTAGTTTAAATTTCTTCTAGAGATTCTTGTAGTTTCGTGAGTGTGACTGATTGCTACTTTACTTGCCTTAAAATTGTTTATTGGACCTTTCATGGTTTAACCATTGTTGAACTATCATATAATACTTGGAATCCTTGTGTATTGCACTCATATATGCTTGCCAAGTGAGGTTTATTTTGACCGGATAGGAAGAGAAAATCGGCTAGAAATATTATATATAGAAGTAGAACAAAAGCTGTACTCGAATTGGTAATGGTGAGGGGATATGCTGTAGTTCATTTCGGCTAAAAAGCTTTTCGAAAATAATGGTTCTGCTTCGCATTTACTAATTTGCAAACTTGTTGATATCATTTTTCACATTTTGTCATCTGAGATGCTTGGTCACCGATCACTTAGTGCCATCCATTGTGCTACCTTTGCAGTATGCCCATTTGCAATAAGGAGGTTTTGGGTCGTAAGCGAACATTGCAGATTCATCTGATGGCCATTGTCAGCAGGCTTAAGAAGTGCTGTTGTTACCTGGTTGTGCATCTCTTTATTAGCATGCTTCCTGTTGACAAAAAGGCAATCCGCTATATTGTTTAAAAGAGCTTTCTGATGCCTCAACAACAAAATAAACAAGTGATGCTTCTGTGCTGTACTTAGCTATTCTGTGTATGCACCGCCCCGCTCGATAAATAACTAAATTGAAAAAAATAGAGAAGGCATGAATGTATTTTTGAAAAATAGTTTAGGGTTTCCAATGCAAAATTGTTTATAACCTTTTTATTATTTCCTAAAAATAATCAAAGCTGTCATTGTAGGCGTGGGCGAAAATTCATGATCCCGGTGCAACGCACGGGCATATATCTAGTTATACAAACAGGCGAAACATTTAAATCTGGAAAACACTCATGTATATCACCAGCAACTTCAGGTCATGAAATTACCAGCCTAGGCCAATTATAATGTGCATAAATAACAAGGCAATAATAAGTCATGTCTCGCCTCAACCATCTAATTTCTGATTTGCTTAAGTAGGTCATGGAGTTCTGCAGGGACAATGTCTTTACATTCATTTGCACTGCACTTCAAAATGTTCACCAAGAAATTCGTCCTCAGTGAATGTGTTTCCTGTGCGTGGCAGATAATTAAATTAATAAGATAACTTATTAATTTGCTATCTAGTCTGCAAAATATACATAGAGAATATATATGCTCACAGTGTTGATCAATGGCAATCTTATACCATCCCACGACTACATGAAATTGTATACAAGGAAGCCTGCCAGGTTGTTGGAGAAGAGCACGTGTTTAATTGTTGTAGATAAATCAAATGATTATTGATAATAAAGATGAAACATATTATAAGTTATTACTACCCAATGTTTTTGGAACCCATGTTGGGAATTTACGATGCGATAATAAATATTGTCTTTCCATGCAGGATGTGCCAAGTCCATGGCGAGTTTAAAATTATTGGCAATGTTATGTAATTTGTGTATATATGGCATGCATGTATCAGAACCCTTAAACATTCCATTTTTAGGATGAGGATCCATAATGGACACGCTCGTACCCATGTCTAGTATGTATAATGTGTAGTGCTTCATTTGACGGTATGGCAATAGAACCTGTAAACAAACACCGAGTCTATAAGTGACAAATGATAAAACACAAGTTTTTAAAGGAGTACACAGAACATATCTTACACTGCTGCAATGTGAAATATCGTACTCCATGTCAAAGCCAAAGATTCAAGCAATTTTGCCTCACACCGCCGCGATCTCGCCCAAATCGAGATATGGCCTGCTCATTTTGCAAAATTTAGAATTATTTGTTTATACATATACATATATATATATATATATATATATATATATATATATATATATATATATATATATATATATATATATATATATATATATATATATATATCCAACAAGGGAACAATTATATCAACTTACACAGAATCGGAGGTCCATGTAGTGGAATTTGTCATCTAACCACAACAAGGCTTCGTTGCACGCAACCGTCCAAACACCCATGTTGAAGCAATCACAATCAATGGGTTTATTTGCATCTAAAATATCTCTAAGTGTTCTGAGACTTAAAGAAATTGGATATGGTCTGGTGTTTCGAACCCATTCTTTGCTACAAAAAAACAAGGACCAGGAACGAATTAGTTGATCACATCTTAGTATTAGTATATGCAATTAATTAGCAAAAATACTTACTCTAAACACTCTTCATCGCTCATCGACCGGATGTATGTGCTCAACCAATACAATGTTCCTTTCTCATTGAATATTTGGGCGTATGGTTGAGGACCAGAAGCAATTTCGATAGCTTGAGTGACCTCACCCGATTATCGATCATTATGACATCATCTGGATTATCGCTGACCTCTTTATCTTGTTCATCATCCTGGTACCCTCTCGCTGTGTTTAATGTGGAGTTCCACAAGATTGCAGGGAGCTTGAACCTAAACTTACTTATATCATCCTGAAAATATGAGCAAGTGCTTGATCTATTAACCGATTATTTGACAAAAAGTGACTATGTTTAGAAATCTTCCTATGAATTACCCGGGTCACATGGTCAGATAGAGTAATTCCAGTCCAATACTCCATATAGTTGATCATCCATAAACCACAACTTACCCTGTGCAAAAGTGAAAAACTAACGTGAGTGATACTGATACCGCTGCAAGTCCAAGCAATGGCATACACAACAAGTCGATGATCTTTTACCCATCTGCTTGCATTCTCTCAGTGATCTTATCTATAATTGGCCAAGATGCCACTTTAATATCCGCCCATTTATCCCGGTACAGCTGTGTCTGCTCTGCTGCAAGTTTTATTACTCTTTCCAGTCCTCTTAATCATGTGACCAAACACCAAGATTTAGAAAGGAATATTAAAATTAAAATACAATATGAAACTATATATTAATCATTAAGCCCTACTGTAGTTTTGAGATCTCGACGGTCCAATAGTTCTCGCCCAAAAGAATCCAAGACATGTATCTCACATTTTTAGCATTCACAACCGCTAGGTACCGGTGAAACTTCTCAATATTAATTGGAAGGAACACTGCACTAACGAGTTTTATCTCAAAATTTTCTTCTATCTTTAAATTAACAAAATTAGCATCTGCATGATATTATATATATAATAATTATGGCATCAACAAGTTTACCATATCAGCGTGTAAATACTTTTCGACCCTTGTATAATCTACGTCATCTTTATAGTTCAATGCCACCTTAGGGTCTCCGTCACGTTTTAGCAAGCTGGAAATAAATGTATTTTCTAAATAAACATCCCCACCTTCTCTATGCTGTAGGTGTTTTTCATGCCGGATACAATGAATATAAGCACTTAGGACCTGCAAATTTTTAATTTGACAGTAAAGAATTGAACCCAGATATTTGGTATGCATCAATCAATGCAAAAGGCAGTCTTAAACATACTTACAGCACCATTCACTTGCTCGCCATCACGGAAAAGACAATCCATGTCATCTTTGTTTACCCAGTTATTATCGATGTTGACGAGTACCCTTTTTTCTGGTGTTGCTTTCATGTATTCAATTATATCAGCATCTTCTTTTGTACACTTATAATCTACAGAGAAATTATTTTTATTATTAATTAATTCCCAAATAAGTAAAGAAGATACAATTGAAGACCACTCACCTTGAGGCAAGACTTTTGCATTGTTTGACTTCTTAGGTTTATTATGTCGGGATGATGCCTTCACTGTGTGTTCAAGACTATCGACTTCACATCCTCGTGAGCACGCTTCCTGTAGTCATCTTGTTCTAGGTCAACTATTTGTCCGGCATTGTCTTCGATCGGCCCTTCTGCTACATCCATGTTGATCGGGCTGCCTGTCCAAACCGATCTACTTATCAATTTTTTTGATGAGCACTTGTTATCTTTCTCTAAAATCAATTTTTAATCTCTAATTAAATAAACGTAACAACATATATCAATCTCTAATTAATTAAATAAATGGCCGTCAGGCAATGAACGATTCAAGGCTTGAAAACTGAAGTGGCAATGATTGATTATCATATCAGGAACTCGTAACATAAGCGCGGGCACGATTTTTTGTGTACCTAACGGACGAAGTTCTCGAGCGTGCCGACGGAGGCTCCAATTTTCCTTCGGCTGGACGGCGTGGATGCCTGGACTCGTCGCTCGCCCACGGCCCACCGTGTCGCAGACGTGAGGCACAGAGGCAGAGAGCCGGCATGCAGCCGCACGCAGGCGGCAGGACCGCAGGATTGGGGATTTGCGGATGAGTCGGGTGACCGGTGACGCCTGACGCGAAGTCGCGATAACGTCGTCACATCGAAGTCTCGAACCGAACGACTGGATTGCGGCCTTGCGGGTGACGGCGTCACGGCGACGCGAAGACGCGAAGTGAGAAGTTGCGATCGCTTGCGCCTTGCGGGTGACAGCGTGACGCGATTCGTGGCGCGGGATTGGGCGCTGTAACATCCCAAAAATTTTATTTGCCTTTTATTTGGACATTAAATATTATTTTTCTAAGTATTTGCAAAGCTTCTAGTATTTTCTAAAAATTTATTCCGAAAATAAAAATCAAATTATTCCAAGCCCGCCACGTGTCGCTCTCAGATTGAATCACTCGCTCTCCACGATTTAATCCTAGCCACACATGATCACTTACCCCTTCATAAAATCCAAAGGACGTGAGCCATCCACTTGCCACGTGTCGTAAATCCGACGGCCCATACCCCTTCACTTACTCCCTCTCTCTATGACATATGGGACCCACTTGTCATATGTTTCTTCTTCCTCCCCTTTCTTCTTCCTCTAGTCTTCTCTCTCTTCCACCATTGATGCCGAACAAAAGCTTTAATTCCCGGCCGTTTCCTCCTCTTAACTCCTGATTAGCGCATGGAAATGAATGCCCTAATCACCCCCATTAATCTACCGGCCGTTTCTTCCCTCTCCACCTATAAAAACCTCTCCCCATGCCCAGTTCCTTCACCATTTCAGCCCCCTCTCACCGCCGCCCTCCCTCCCTTCGCCGCTCTCCGCCGCCTGCCTCGTCCCGGCCACCTCCCGCCGCCGCCGCGCTTCACCACCGCCGCCTCCTCCTTGCGCCGCGCCGCCGCCCGGTCCCCGCGCCGCTCTCACCCCGCCGCCGCCGCCGCTTCGCCCGGCCGCGGCCGTCGCGCTCCATACCGCCGTGCGCGCGCGCGCGGCGGCCTCGCCGCGTGGCGCCGCGTGGCCTCTGGTAACTCCCGCATGGCGCCATGTGGCCGGTGTGCCACGCCGTGAACCCGTGGTCCGCGGACTTGGTCCACTGTGAGACCGCCCCACCGGTCATTCAAATCATTTTTCCCGCCGGAAAATTCGAAATTGCTGACGTCATAAATAGCATTTTTCAGTATAAAAATAATTCCTGAAAACCAGCCTTTTCCTTTTTTCCCTCCTGTTAATCTTCCGAAGGCCATAACTTCTTCATTTTAACTCCGATTTAACCCGTTTAAATCTCTAAATTCTTCTAAAATCATAAACTACCCAAATCTAGACTCATTTTGAATTTTTGAATTTTATTTGAATTTTGTTTGAATTTTCTTTTGGTTCTTGGCGTAGATTACTTAATTAATCCGAGAGTATTTCTTGACGAATCGCAGCAAGACTTCGAGCAAGGCAAGTTACACCTTTGATCATGTCGATCCCAGTAATTTAAATTATTTATGTTGTTTTTAAATTTATATGCATGCGTACTTTTAATCAAATTAGTTCAAATGTGCTTAAACTTTAGTTACACCCAATTTCCTTTGTATGGCCAATCTTGATATTGAACGAACATACCTTGTCACCATAGATGAAAACCTAGTTGGTACATTAGTATTAACTAGAACACTATATGGAATTGCTTAGCCATGCTTAGAATAATTTAGGTGGGAAGAATTGTTTCACATAAAATGATAAAGTTTTCGAATGTATTCTTGACTTTGGTGAGTCGAGAATGATTATGAGATGTTTTCAAACAAATTATAAAACCTGTTCTTAGACTTGGGCATTGGTATGGTGGTGGGTGCTTGCTGGCATGCATCGTAGTTTGTTGACTCGTTGTTGACTGCCAGGCACAAGGGGTATGCGGGTAGGCCTAAGTCAAATTAAGGACCGGTCTGCGAACTACTACTACAAAGTCACACCGACTACCACAAGTCCGGTATGGGACAGACTGCTAAGTAATTTGTGAAGTTCCATTTTAGTTTTCGCTATAGGCTGAATGTGAGCGTGGCGTAGGCCATGGGAAGTCTCACATGGCACAAGAGGGGGCTCCAACATGTGGATTCATGTTGTGGTGAAACCTTAGTGGCGGCGTAACTGATTTGGCAATGGAACATTGGAACAGCCTTGTCATGAACTCTCAGCCGCACACCTAAGGCAGTGTGTAAATCGCGTGGCAAAACGAGAGAACATGTCTTGTGGGTAAAGTTGTACACCTCTGCAGAGTAACAAACTATCCTGGATAGCCGTGTCCACGGTCAAGGACATGCTTAGTATGGTTTTTCACGGATTAGACTTTGATTTTAATAAAATTTGGTTTGTGGACTCTTGTGAAATCTTTTGGAAAGATGGTCCGGGTGGGATGCCCGTAGATAGGTTGGTGTTTGGTCGGAGCCTGCACTAACGATATTATTTTGTTAAAATCTTGTTTCTATCTATTGTATCAAATTCAGCTTTTGCACTTACATTATTGTATTTAATTCAATGTCTTGTTTATGCAAATAAACCATAATATGCCTTCCTTGAAACCCCTTATGCATGCATCAAATCTGTTATATCTCCTGGTGTAACTTGTGGAGTACTTTATGTGCTCACCTTGCTTAAATACTGTTGCCAGAGGACGACGACGTCGACTATGTTGAGGATTGCGACGAATAGGCCATGTCTTACAGTCAATTCGCCTTGTGGGAAGGCAGGATGGGCTGCTCCTTTATTTATCTTCCGCTATTTACTTTTATGCTTGGCCATGAAGCCACCTTATTGTAAACTTGGCCATAAGGCCCGTACCTTTGCCTTATAATAAAGTTTGGTTATCATGTATGATATGTATCACTGTTCAATCTGTGTGCACTAGCTTTTCCTGGGATAGTGCGATTTACACAGTGGGTTCTGGAGTTGTTGCTCCGGGTCCCGACAGGCGCGGAGGGCGCGCTCTAGTGGAGATGGGTATCGCGGGGTGGAGGCAGCGTCGGGGGCGTGTGTGTGGGCGCAGGGTAGGGTTCTGGGTTCAATGATGTGCATGATCCGGATGATTTTGGCCTTAGGATCTTCAATGAGTAAGAGAAGAAGGCTTGAGGAGCGATCCAGGTCATTCATTTGTATGAAGTTGGATTACTTTGGCACACAAATCTGGGTGGACTTAGATTAGGCATGACTGTGGGGGTGGTTGAGGGGGGTGGATTTAATAAAGAAAATTTTGGTGTATTATAGAGGGGTAGAGACACAGAGATCCATGGTCAAATCACCAGGGCTAAGCCAGACAATAGGAGTATTGGGGCCACCTCCATTACATGATGCTGTACTCTCCACCAATGAATAATAATAAATAGTAATTTTTTATAAGATTTGCGAAATTTCATTGAGGTCACTGGACCCTAATGCACCTACACTGGCTTCACCCTTGCAAATCACGGTGGTTTGACTACTTTCCCCGCCCTTGATTGATGTGTGTTCTTCATCTCGGTGAGTTCTCCTAGGATTGATACTGTGTTCCTTAGGATATCTCTCATAGTATTATTTTGGTTTTCTCTTAGATATATTAAATAAGTAAAATTCTACATTGAAAAAGAGGAGGTGAGAAGAGATAATATGTTGCCTTTTATGTAAAAGACGACTTGACCCCATAAACCAATGCAAATAGTGAGAGGGTGGAAGTTACGTGAAACAAGTATAAAATAGTTAGAGAAATGATTTACTATTGAAGAGGTTATTTCTAATACTATTTTTAGTTAAGATAGAAGACTTAGAGATAATATTAAGAGACAAATTATATTATGCAAATCCATAGATGATTAGGCATAGCCCCTACCATTCGTTTCAGAGAAAGGGAAGAAAAAAATGTTAGGTTGGTCTATGCGGACCCTACGTATCAAGATGCAATCAAAAGATAAAAAGGGTAGCTTGAAACTAAAAGCCCATTCTAATCACACCAGATTAGATTTGTACTCAGTTGACGTCGACATTGATTTTTCTAGTGCCCCACTTACTAGATATCTTTCTCGTGAAAAATAGAGGGCCAGACAATGATGTCAGAATGGAGACTCTGGGTATATTTACATAAAAGTCAATATGAATACCTCAGTTTCTATAATTTGTTTCTATCAATCACTATTATTTATCAAACACTATTTTCGTTTTCACATATTGTAACGTATTTTGTATTTTATTATATCACAATTCCATAATTCGCATGACGGTCTAAATGTCATAGGTCTTTTCGTTGCACCGCTTTTCTTACATAATACATTACTATTCATCAGCCACTACTATTCATCAGCCATTTCTATCAGCCACTACTATTCATCAGCCACTACTATTCATCAGCCGCTTCTATCAGCCACTACTATTCATCAGCCGTTTCTATCAGCCACTGCTATTCATCAATCACAGTCAAAAGCCATCAGTAATAGCTGATATGAACATGCCTGCTGTAGGGGTGGCCCTCACCTAAGCCTAGCCGGCCTGCTAAAGGACTCTAATGCCCAAAACGGGATATATATAATGACATGAATACCCCTACGAAGGGTACACAAGTGTATGGACATAATTGTAAAATACTCCTCATGTGAATATATATGTCTGCCTTGGACATGGGGAAGGGCCAAGCATTGTTCATCTGTCATCTCCCCTACTACACTCTTACTTTACTATTTGGTCAGTAGCCACAACAGTTGGCGCTGTCCGTGGGGACGACTGAGCAAGCCCTGAGATCTGAGGAAGGACGACACCCAAGAAAGCTTCATCATCGGTAGTAAAGAAGAAGAGGAGCACAACGGCGGCGCTCGTCAACGCCAAAGCTTCTGCATTGGCAGTTGGCATGGATGGCAACACCGGTGTTGCGACCACCGACGTTGACACTCGCAGCAGGACGGCCAACCCCACCGTTGGTGTGGCAATCGGTGCCGGTAGTACCGGCCGGGTCGGCGGGAGCGGTGATGCTGATGCCCGTCCGGGCATGGCCGCTGCTTCCGCACCCGGTGTGGGAGCGGCGGCTGGCTCTGGCGGCAACGTCGGGCTCGTCGCCGACCCCAGAGTCCATCGCACCGGCATGCCGAGCAGCTCCGGAGCACAAGCCATAGTTGATGCCAACCCAGGAGTTCGTGCTAGCGCTCCAGCCGGTGCAACCACATTGACGGTGGAGAACGCCCTACTGACGGCTCTCGGCTCGCTGCAGCGGGAGCTGGCGGACCTCCGCAGAGCCGTGCGGGAGATACAAAAGGCTTGGAGCCAACAAATCCCGCCGGTGGTGGCAGCGGAGCCTACGCCAGAGCGGGCGGACATCCACGACGCCCCTACATCCAGTCGTGTCCCGCTTCGGCGTGTGGATCCGGAGTCCCCCCACTCTGTGGGCCTGCAGCAATCGGCGTGACCGGTGGACTTCAAGTTCCCCACCACCATCGAGCCGTATAAAGGCGACACGGACCCCCAGGAGTTCGTGCGCGTGTACGAAACCGCCATCGAAGCCGCGGGGCGGGGACGACTCCACCAAGGCGAAGGAGTTACCCCTCGCGTTGCAGGGAGTGGCGCTATCTTGGTTCTTTACCATAGATCCGAACTCCATCTATGCGTGGGAGTAGATTCGCGACCGCCTCTACAACAACTTTCAGGGAAATTACATCGAGCACGTCGACGCGGATCAGCTCTTCGCTATCAAGCAAAAACCATCAGAAAAGCTCCAAGAGTACTTCAAGTGCTTCACCAAGGTTCGTTGCCAGGTCAAGAATGTCAATGAGACCACCATCATCAATGCGGCAATCCGGGGCCTTTGCCCAGGGCCGTTGGCTGAGTACAATGCGCGCAAGCCGATAAAAATAGTCGCCAAGCTCTTCGACAAGATGGAGGAGTACGCGAGGGTGGAGGAGGATGCACAGCGGCGCAGGGGCGACGACTCCAACACCAATCAAGCGGAGGATTCATCGAAGAGCGCTGCCAAGCGCAAGCAAGAGTCCTTGAAGGAGCCTCCGAGCACAAGGACACCTCCAAGCGCAAGCAGGACTCATCGAGTGACAAGCCCAAGCGCAACCAGCGTAGATCCCAGAGGGCCCGCTATGTCTTCAACATCGAAGGCAGCTCTGAGGACAGTGCCCTCACCGGCCGAGGGCAAGGTCGCAGAGACCAGGGACGAGGGCGTGGCCGGGACGATAGACCCCGCGTGGAGGAAGACTATCAGAACTACGGCCTGTGGTGCGAGGTGCATGGCCGCGGCGATCATCTCACGCGGGCGTGCACTTCCATCGTGGCGCTTCGTCAGAGCGTTGCCAAGGATAGAGCCCTGGAAGCAGGGCCACTAGTTGTGGCCCACGTGCAATAGCCCCAGGAGGGCCCCTTGCGGATATAGGCCCAACGCCGGATCATAAACATCATATCCGGGGGCTCTTCGCTGGAGTTCTCCTTGGCAAGGCAGCAGAAAGCTTATGCGCGTAGGCTGCACCACGTGGCGGCGTACCCAGCGTAGGCACGTCGACCTGGGTGCAGCACGACATCACCTGCATGCCTACCGATGCGGAGGGCGTGGACTTCCCTCACCAGGATCCCCTGATCATCCAGGCAGCCATCGCGGGTTGCGATGTTAAGCGTGTCCTGGTCGATGGAGGCAGCTCCGCTGACATTCTGTTCGTGGCGGCCTTCGACCAGATAGGGATCCCATGAAGCCACCTAGGCCCCATGGGAATCCCATTACAAGGCTTCGGGGGTCAGCCATTGAAGGCTCTAGGCCAGATACGCCTACAAGTCTCCTTTGGCCAGG
This sequence comes from Dendrocalamus sinicus, assembly GCA_036346575.1. Taxonomy (NCBI): domain Eukaryota; kingdom Viridiplantae; phylum Streptophyta; class Magnoliopsida; order Poales; family Poaceae; genus Dendrocalamus; species Dendrocalamus sinicus. Next base: position 94,005 of record JAYEVI010000375.1, on the reverse strand, counting down.
GTGACAACTCGAGGAGCGAAGACGTCACCTTTGACGTCGTTGACCTCCCGTACCCATAAAATGCCATATTGGGACGCCCAACCCTCAACTCCTTCGGAGCAGTCTTGAACCATGGCTTCCTGTGCATGAAGCTCCTGGGCCCGCAAGGTATCATCACCACTTTCGGTGACCAGGACCTCGCCCGGCGCATAGAGCTTAGTGCTCGGGGCCTGCACCGGAAGGTGCATGCGCTCACCGACACTCCCAAGGTAGACACGCCTTCCGCTCCGGGATGGACACCCAAGCCTTAGTCGGACGGTGGAGTCAAGAGGGTATCCCTGCAAGCTGAAGGTCAATGTGTGTCCATCGGCGAGGGCCTTCCCCCGAAAGTTGAGCAGGATCTACTCTGGGTCCTCCGGGACAACGCTGACGTCTTCGTGTGGTCCCCAAACGACATAAAGGGCGTCGATCGTGCCCTCATCGAACACACCTTAGCAGCCCGCCCCGATGCCAAGCCAGTCAGGCAAAGACTCCGGCGTATGTCGATCGAGCGGCAGCAAGCGGCAAAGATAGAGGTAGCGAAGCTTCTCTAGGCTAGGGCTATCCGTGAAGTCCAGCACCCAGACTAGCTTGCCAACCCGGTGCTGGTGCATTGATTTCACCACCCTCAACAAGGCATGTCCGAAGGATAACTACCCGTTGCCGTGTATAGATCAGCTGGTGGATGCCACGGCAGGGTGTGAGCTCATGAGCTTCCTCGACGCACACTCCAGTTACCATCAAATTCACATGGCTAAGGGCGATGAGGACAAGACCAGCTTCATAACACCAGTAGGGACATACTGCTTTGTCAGGATGCCCTTCAGCTTGAAGAATGCGGGCGCCACCTTCACCCGCCTTGTTGCGCTTGCACTGGCCTCCCAGCTCGGGAGGAATGTCGAGGCTTATGTCAATGACATGGTCGTGAAGACTAGGCAGCTCGCCTGCCATGGTCAAGATCTTCAAGAGACCTTTGACAACCTCAGGCGAGCAGGCATTAAGCTCAACCCAAACAAGTGCGTCTTCGGCGTGCAAGTTGGCAAACTCCTGGTTTTTCTGGTGTCCGAGCACAGCATCCAGGCGAACACCGACAAGGTCGATGTGATTCTCGCCATGGAGCCACCCAAGATGATGAGGGAGATCCAGAGGCTTACTGGATGTATGGTCGCATTTAGCCGCTTCTTGTCCAGGGCGGCTGAACGGGGCCTGCTATTTTTCAAGACCCTTCGTGGTTGTGACGAGTTCCACTGGGATGACGACTGTGCGAAGGCTTTCGACGACCTCAAGAAGCACCTCGCAAGCCTTCCTACCTTAGTCGCCCAGCACTAGTGGCTCCCCTCTTGCTCTAACTCGCTACCACAACGACGGCAGTCAGCGCAGTCCTCGTCCTCGAGGAAGGTGCCCTTCAGCGGCCTGTGTACTTCATCTCCGAGGCCCTTTATGGCGCCAAGACGTGGTACACCGTACACCGAACTCGAGAAACTGGCATACACATTGGTTATGGCCTCGAGGAAGCTTCGGCACTACTTCCTGGCCCACCCCATCACGGTGCCATCCTCGTTCCCCTAGCGGAGATGCTGCACAACAAGGAATCCACGGGGCGTATCGACAAGTGGGCGGCCGAGCTTGCACCATTCTCGCTGATGTATGCTTCACGTACGGCAATAAAATCTCAAGTCCTCGCTGACTTCCTTGCTGAGTGGACTCCGTCGGCTCAACATCATGTGCAACTAGAAGACCCAGTGTTGACACTTAACACTGACGGGGCCTACGACTCTAGCTTAATGTGCTCTCGCACCGAAGCCTCCCCTCCGACCTTCAAGCTCCCCAAAAGTGCAACGAATCCTCCGCCCAACCCCAATGCCGAAGGCGTCGCCGGACCATGAGGTCCGAAACTAGCAGGCGGCCCCTGTTAAGCACCTGCCTCAGTTGAATAACACATGATCAAAACACTTAAGCAATTTCCTCATTTCATTGATAAAAGAAGGGGCCATGGGGCACCGCTTTATAGAGTTAACGGATACAGGGCAACGCACACCTACACCCCTACACCGCTAAGACTCCGACGTCACACCTGTGGGTCGACGCATGCTCCGTGCCAGGCGCACTGTCTTCATCGCGCGACATCGCAGGACTTCGTCGAGCCACGCACCGAAGTCCTCTTCGCCCCGCAGGGTCTGTCGCAGCGCCACCATCACCGCGGCCTCACCGATGTAGTCCTAGATCCTTTGGTGGAAGGCCCGAACGGAGCGGCAGACGGCGTTCACGGCGCCCGACATAACCCCGGCTCCGACTGGCATCTCCAGCCAGGGGTTCGCCAGCTCGCCCACGTGGAGGCATCCTCGGTGATGGAGCAGGACAAAGGCGATGCGTGACATCACTACGGAGCAACGGTTGCGGAACGACCGAGTGGCGTTGAGGGTGAGGCTAGAAGCTTCTCCGATTCGCCAGAGTGTCCGCGACAGGTCCTCGGGGCCGAAGGTGCGAGGCGACACGATGACAAACAGGTCTTCGAGGGTGCCTTCCAGAGCCTCCATTGCATCCCACACTGCCACCGAGGCGTCGCCAAGAGCTCGGTCCTTCTCCCCAAGTAATGCGGTCAGGCGGGCCTTCTCCTCCTCCAACGCAGCAATCTGTTGGAGCAAACCATCGTGCTCTTCTGCGGCCGCACGCTGTGCCTCTGCCATGAGTGCCCGGGCATCTGCGATCGCCTTCGCGCCCTCTGTCTCCAGGACATGGATGCGCTGGTCCTTGGCAGCGTGGGCCTCTTCAGCAGCGCGGAGATGGTCTTCCAGCGTCCCTCGCTCTTGGGCGCGCTACGCCTGCAGAGCGCGAGCGACGGCAAGGGTCTGTACAATGTAGTTATTACTAAAGTCCTAAACACTAGTGTAAATCACGAAAGGCGAGCACTTACCCTCATTTCTAAGGCTTCTAGCACACTCTCCAGGAGCTCTGAGCCGCACGATAACAGTGCCCGTTGGTCCAAGCCAGAGCCCGCGCAGTCTGTGGCCCCTTGAAGTGCCCGCAACATCTCCGCTCGAGGAATAAAGATGGAGACGGTCGGTCGCTGAGCCTCCACGCTGCAACTTCGAGGGTGCCAGGTGTCGATGTAACGTTCGGGGTGGGAAGGCCGGAGACTTCGCGGTCGTGTCCATTGCTCGAGCCTTGTCCACGTCCGGGTGACCGTGTCTCGGCTGATGTCGACGACGGGATCAGTGAGAAAATCGGGAAAAGCCTTAAGAAGTCGAGGGGAGAAAAAGAGTTGCGCCTAACTTCGGCATGGACCGGTGAAGTCCGTTGGGGTGTCCGCTCCACCTCGGACTGAACCGTAGGGGCACCGCCTGCGTCTGGGGTGGTGGGGTATACTTCGGGCCTGACGGCCTCCATGTCAGAGTCCGACTCCGACACACCCCCGACCCCAATCGCCACCGCGAACGCCTCCTCCAGCTTGGAAGGCAATCGCGTCCGAGGGTGCTTCGCTCTCGGGGACTTGGGAGAAGATTCCTCGGCCTTTGCGGTCGGCACGAGCGATGAAGCTTCGCCCTCCTGGGTGTCTGTGCCCCTTGTCCTTGGTGCCGGCCAAGGACTCCTCACCGAGAGCGGTGTGCTCCGCCTTTGCCTCTAGATCCGAATTGGCGTACTCTGCCAAGTCGGAGCCGATCGTATCACACCTTCGCCCGGCGGGATGTATCGGGCGCAGCCGCGGATCGATACGACGGCGGGGACCGGGCCTCCGCAGGGGACGCCTCCCCTTGTTGTCACCGTCGTGGAGGCAAGCCCAGCCCGTGGTCGGAGTGGCGCGCTCCGGCACAGGAATGCCAAGAGCTTCGCACACTCTGTTTATCCGCCCCAGCTTTGTCGTGGCGGTCGCGGACTCGCGCAGACCGTGCTCCTTGGCCACGTACGGCCCAAGGAACACAACTACCGTGCGCTTTGGTCTTCTAGAAGAAGTCCTAAATATAAAGCGAGGCAAGGTTAAAAAGAGGAAAAGGCGAACGAGGTCTTGAGAGTAGTCTACGGCAGAAGAGCTTACGAGGGTCGGAGGGCTTCGGCAGCGACGACACGGACGACCGAACACCGTCGGGCTGGATGGGGCCGGGCTGGATATGCCACCAGCAGACCAGCGGCGCCACGCCGTACATGATGAACTCCTCTGCAAGGTCGTGCATGTTGAAGCGGAGCGTGATCCCCACATGCCTCAGCGCTCTCTGCTTGTCGTCTCGGTCAGGTTCCACGCTGGGAGAAGTGTTGAACAACATCGGCCACCCCGTGCTTCGAAGGCTACTAACGCTGGGAGGAAGAAAGGGAAACAGTGCGAGGGCTAGGCCGGCTTGGCAGAAAAGGAATGGGGAGAGGGGGGGTTGGGCCGTTTCTTTATATATATATTTAATTACATATTCATTTTATATACATGTATATATTTCCTTCATGCCTATTTTTTTGTATAAATTCATTTCTATGTCTTGCTCATCTTGCTAGGCCCTTTGTATATATACTTGTATAGGTTTTATTTATTTTTGTTGCCCTGTATAATACTATTTCAAATGAAATTCTTATATTTTAATTCAAGTCTCTCCCTCCTTATGATGGGTTATCTTTTTAGCTGTGAATTCAAAATTTGTAGATTTCTTTTTACTTACATATTCTCTTTATGGCTCATTAATATTGTTTTTTATTTTCAATGTTTTGGAGCCTTAACCAAAATTTAGAGAAACTCCTAAGGAAATTCAAATTTTCAAGGGAATACATTGCAAAATAATTCAAAAGCTTCACATTTTCAAATTTCAAATTTTTGGGATGTTACACATTAAGACACAATCGTCGGGCCGCGAGCCACCGGGCTGTACTTTGACTTCGAGTCCGCAGGACGACTTCGGAATCCACTTCAACTCCGTATCCGCGGGATGAGTCAGGTCTCCGCTTCGACTCCATGTTCGTGGGACGAGCCCGGCACCCACCTCGACTTCGTCCCAGTGGGGCGCCTCCGCTAGGTACTTCAACTTCGCGACCGAAGGACGACTTCGGTAGCCAATTCAACTCCGCATCCGCGGCGCGAAGCTGGACTGCACCGAGAAAATATTTTCCCCCCAGGATCACAGAAGGTCATAGGCTGCAGGGACGGAGGGGGCCAAATGGCTCGGCGACATGGCTTCAGCCCGTGAAGCCCTTCACCATCAGAGCCTCCTATTGTAGGGATGGTCCCACACATGAATACCCTTACGAAGGGTACACAAGTGTAAGGACATAATCATAAAATACTCCTCATGTGAATATATATGTCTGCCCCGGACATGGGGAAGGGTCAAGCATTTTTCATCTATCATCTCCCCCACTACACTCTTACTTTACTGTTTGGTTAGTAGCCACAACAATGCCCTTTGAATCAAATCGATTTCGTCCTGACAAAGCTGAACAATCTTATATCCTATTGTACTATGGAGTACACATGATTGATGCCGAATAAGCTATGGTATCTTTTTTAGCTATAGTTGATAGTTTTTGTCTGTGTTTTTTGAAATGACATTGGACAACAAAGATATTAACGTAGATGACGCATACTGTTTTGGGTTCAACAAGTTATTTGAAGAATTCACTTTAAGAAATCGCCCTATTTATTTAGACTTTAGAAAAAACTAGAAGCCCAAAAAACATGCCATAATGTAATAGTCAATCAGTTCAAAAACATAACCTGTATGAATTACCTCTACAATTTAATTTTTCTTTGAAATTGCTCTACATAGTTCGTTTCAAGTTGGCTAAATAGTGCACTACTTAAACTGCAACTGTTCTCACCCGTGGACATCGCCAAATAGGTACTCTCTCCGGTAGGAAATATAATGTGATACAAGGATTAAGGTGGTAGTGACATTAAGAAAAGTACAAGAAAATGACTTAAATACCTCTGAAAAGATGAGAAATAATACTTTGTATAAATGCATATGATTAAGACAGAATAAATAAAGGTATAGTAAACATAATCTCAGTAAATTTACATACCAACTTTATATTTCTCAGTAGACCATTTAAATTACAGGCATTACATTTGCGAAAAGCGCATATATTTATTTGCACGATAGCGGCCGGCGCTCCGGGAGTTCTTCTGGCCATAGAAGACATTATTTGTAGCACCATTTGTAGCGCGTAGGTCTCATAGCTACTTAAAGCGAGTGATCCTGAGGTCGAGAGTTCGAGCCTCTCTCACCCCAATGTCCAGCGATGACGAAATTGCTCCTACGACAACTTGGGTCGTCGTGCTCATCTGAACACCGGATGACCAGAGCTAACTTGAGCTGGTTCTTTTTTTCTTTCATCCAGGCTCATCTGAACACCGGATGTTCTCATAAGTATGTACTGATATGTATGATACTTTATCCCCATACATAGCACACATAATCATTCTTGCCCTAAAAACACAATCTTCCTAATTAATCAGTTTCACCCTAAGGAACACAAATTCACATTAAACTAAAAAATACTTATCCAATTAATTAGCCATGCTATAATAAAATATGCATATCACAAATTCACATTAAACTAAAAATACTTATCGAATTAATTAGCCATACTGCCATAAAATATGCACTTTGTTATCTCAACTACCAAGCCGTCCCCGAACTTGATCGAGCTAGTGATCCTGTGATTGAGTTTAGAAAGCATTGTGCCAGATCCCGTCATATGATTCAATGCTTCGGTGTCGAGAAACCAAGAGGTCTCCTCATGATCTTTGTTAGGGAAGGCCGACCTGGCACGCTCCACATTGAGGAAGACCTGTCCGCCAACATGTTCTGGTGTGGCGGGTGTCCGGGCGATGTCCTCTTCCATCGCCGTTACTTGGGCCACAGGAGAGATAGCTCGTTGTCGGTGTTCTGCACCAGATGCACCTCTTGCCTTTTTTCTTGCGGCAATTGCGAGTTCAATGCCCCAATTTTCTACAGTACCCGCACTCATCTCTCTTGGGGTTGTCATGCCCACTACGAGAATGGCTCTCCTTCCCATTACCGGAGGAATCTCGCCCGCGTCCTGCCACGACGCGTGGAAGAGTTGACGCTACTGGACATCGATCCGTCCCAATCGTGTGCTTGCGCCCGTGCCTACCACTCCTCCTCCCTAAGGAGCAGATGGGTTCCCTTGTCATCGGCGCCACGATTGGAGTAGTGCTGCTCCACCACTCGAAGTCAACCGGTCACCTCCTTGATTGAGAGGGCGCTGACATCGAGGAGCGTCTCTATGTAAATGGCCACCTAAAGGTAGCGATCTGGGACCACCTATAGGAGTCTCTTGACCACCTCTTCCTCCCTGATAGGATTGCCGAGCAGGTGGAGGTTGTTGGCAAGCCCAGTGATTCCCATCGTGAAATCGTTAATGGACTCACCATCTTTGAAGGAGATACCACTGAACTCCTTGCGCAGTTGCTGGAGTTGGCTTCGCGCACGCGGTTGACACCCACACGCATGGTCTACATGGCCTCCCAGGCAGCCTTCATCGTGTGCTTGATGGCGAGAGTCAACAACATCTCGGCCAGCATGGCGCAAAGAATTGCTGACAGCACAAGCTGGTCATTGCGGTAGTCTACGTCGTTGGTTTTGATGGCCTCCCAGAGACCTTGCACCTAGAGGTTGATTCACATGACCAGCGCCCAGTCGTTGTAGTTCGTTCATGTGAGCATGGAGGAGGCGAAGGCGAGCGCGGGTGGCCTTGCCGCGGAGGAGTAATCAACTGCCTTACCGATGGAGCCCACAACGAAGACATGTCTTCTAGATGATCAGCAAACACAGGCTCTGATACCACTTGTCGCAGCGGACACGCACGCAGTCGAATGACCACGAAGTCGTTTACGACCACACCTTCGACTTCCGACTTCCAACTTCTGACCTTCGACTTATGACTCATGACTTACTCAAACACTCGGGATACGCACGCGACACTAAGGGGAAAACGCGACTACCGTAGCTTTTCTGAGGGCTCTATTTAAGCATTAAACGAATACATATCATGGCCAACATGCCCCCTATGCGCACGCCATGACTACACGATCCATACCGTCCCACGATGTGGGTGAAGCGGGAGAGGATGTTGGACTTGCCGACGCTGGAGTCGCTGATGAGCACGATCTTGAAGAGGTTGTCGTACTCGTTGTCCACCATGTGCACCATGGCTGGCCGCCACCACCACCACCATGGATCCTACATACCACGCAGCCAAGATCCACCCAAGAAGAGAGGTCAGCAAGGAAAGAAAGAAATAGACCGATCAAATCATGAAATGGGACACAAGAATTACAGCGAGCGAATTGTGCGTACCTCAGATTTGGATTTGATTGATTCATGGAATTCTTGGAGGCGGAAGGAAGGAGATGGAGCTGGAGTGGAGGTGGCAACGATAAGGTGAGAAGAGGAAACTGAAATAAAATGAGTGGAGTGGGTGCATATAGCTAGCGCGGAAGGAAGGGGAATTAATTGAGGGGACGAGGCGGTGGAGTGACGACGGAGCAGGCGGGGGAGAGGGGAAGACAGCATAGGTGGCAAGGGAGGGGGCGAGGCAACAGTGCGGAGGGAGGCAGGGTGTGGCGACTGGATCTAGAGAAGTGGCGGGTCCACCTATCGACATAAAATTAATATGAGGGGAGGTGGAGAGGTAGATGAATTACTACCACTAATTTCTTCTTTTAAGTAGTAAAGATAATGTATATTTTGACTTTATATAAGGAATAAGATGGTGGTAACAATAAGAAAAAGTACAAGAAAATGACTTAGATACCCATTATAATTATTATAAAAAGATGAGAAAGAATATTTTATAGGAGTGGTAATCAATAAATGCATATAGTTAAGAGAGAATAAATAGAGGTATAGTAAAAAAAATCCTCACCATATACAAGCTTTTCATTTCTATCATTTAACTATATGGCCTCGTATTTCTGGCTGGCGGCTTGGAAGGACTTCTGGCCATAGGAGACATTTTTATAGAACCATTTGTCAATCTCAGCAGTGACGGGGTGGTGGCGCAGTTGGCGAGCGCGTAGGTCTCATAGCTGGTAAAAGCGAGTGATCCTGAGCTCGAAAGTTCGAGCGGGATGTTTGGACTGTATAATTTTTTATATGTCCTATCTTTTTTGGTGATATAAATCTGTGAAACTTATATAGTTAGAAATTGTGAAAATTAACTCATCATCATTTGAATTATGCCCATGATTCCTCTTGCCTTTTAATAATTGACCTGCACTAGCTGAATGCCCATGTGTTGTTACGGATTTAAAAACTTTTAGAACATGTTTGTATACATATTCTAAAAATTTTTACCACCCGTGAGTTTCTTTTAAAAATCCGTAGCAACACACGGGCATTCAGCTAGTTTAAAGGAACAACAAAGGATCACAATCTAAAGGAAAAATACTTATACATGGTGTTTGGTTCACAGGACTGCATCAAAGAAATTTTGTAGGATTGGAATTTTTCCTATAAATTTTGGAGTAAACCAAATATGAGCTCCAACATCATGTTAAAATTTCCTTGAAGAGTTCCAACGCAACTTCTCTTTTTTGCTCTTCCTTTTCTCTCTCTAATCAAGTAACATTTTGTCTTTCTTTCTACCATTTCTTACTTAGCTCGGCTTTCCTTACTCAGGCCCTTTCGGAGCAAACAAATTTAAAGGAAAAACAAAGGATCACAATCTAAAGGAAAAATACTTATACATGGTCTTTGGTTCACAGGACTGCATCAAAGAAATTTTGTTGGATTGGAATTTTTCCTATAAATTTTGGAGAAAACCAAATATGAGCTCCAACATCATGTTAAAATTTCCTTGAAGAGTTCCAACGCAACTTCTCTTTTTTGCTCTTCCTTTTCTCTCTCTAATCAAGTAACATTTTATCTCTCAAAATTCTTGCATATCTTTTTTTTTCAAAATTCATGCATTTTTCCAGTAAGGCATCCAAGCACCTTTTTTTTACGTTCAATTGGTTTTTCCCGGTGGGGTTTAACAAATCATGATATTCCAATCTCACGTTTTTCCTATTCTTGCGTTGCAAAGAGGCCCTTAGCTTTTTTCACCCAACATGTTCGAAGTATGACACTAATACTGGCCTTAAATCTTAATTACACTCTTAACTTACTAAATTATACTGTGTAACAAGACGACATAGTACCAGTTCTAATACACACATTAGGATGTCACTAGCACAGACTAGTACGGAGGGGTATCAATCGATCGAATACAAATCGAACAATTGTTTTTTCCACATTCGTATTTATATGAACTAACTAGAGGGGGTGAATAGGAGGTTTTAAAGTTTTTGCTCTAATTCTAACAATTTAACACAAATGAGCAATTTAAATATTCTAGAACAAATCAAAAACTAAAAGGCTAAATAATTCTGAGGCACCACAAGCTATGTTTCTACCAAATACAACTCTAGCTACACAGGATATATCAATTCAATAGATAGAAAATTAAATGTGGAAGAGTAAAAAACAATAGATAACCTGTGATGACCCGCTTTATTACCATGGGGTAATAATGCTGGTCAACGGATTATTATTCGTTTTAGCTGATAGAACATCGCTCTAACGAATAATAAGCCATCAGAGTGATGCAACAGAACAATAATTAGAGACAAAACACGATATTACAAAAATATCGCCACGCAGGGCTAAAGTTTATTACAAAGCCTCAAGGGCTCGAATATCACATTCTTCACTCAATCTTCACACGGGATGTCCACCTTGTACCCATTGTAATCCGAGTCTATAGTTTTTCCTCCAGGCTGAACTGACATACTCCTAAGAAAAAAGGAGATAATAGCAAGGGTGAGTACAGAAGTACTCAGCAAGCGTTATTAGCAAAAATGCACAGAATGCTCATCAATTACACTTGTAGGAATATCAATTCCTCTCTTCAATCTCATGCTCATTCTTAATACTCTTTTTCATCATCAATTTCCTTTCCATGACTTATAGAAAATAAGGGTTGTTGGTTTTGAAAGGATTTATTAAGGGCATGTTTGGTAGAGCTCCAGATTCTCATTTTTCAGCTTCTGCTCTGGATTCTCTGAGAATCCACTTCTCTGAGAATCTGGAGCCGCCACTGAAAAATGTTTGGCTAGTAGGTTAGCTCCAGATTCATAAAAGGGGGGATTTGATGAAAATAGACCATGTTACCCCTAGTTTTCACACAATTATCTTTTTGCTTGTTTTTTTGTTTATTTCGGATACATGATTAAAAGAAAATGAATATGATTAAAATAGATAAATAATGATACTTTTTATGATATGATAAATACACGAAAATACCTTTTAATTTCTAAACACTCGCAGTTTCCAGAACATATGCAAACCATCACCAATTCCAGAACAGTAGATTGCTTGGATTTTTGTTAACATGGCCATCCTTGCTAAGATTGATTTACAATTAACTATTGATCTAACACCGCAGATTATAGCAAACTTGCGAGCAACAAACTTAGCCTCTGTGGAATTTCTAAGTTTTCCCATTTTCCAGATTTCGTCATTATCTTTACTTTTGCAAGGTGAGCAATATTCCTGTGGTCCAGTGAAAGGTGTGCCAAGAATGGTGCGAGCCAAATACAAAGTTATCTAAACCTTTGACTATTTTTCTGTATGAACGAAACTGATATTGAGTTTGTGACTAATATTATTTTTCACAAGGCATTTCCATACTCAAGTCAATGGAAACAAAGGAATTACTGTGACATTGGATGACATACTCAAGTGAATGGAAACAAAGGAATTACCGTGACATTGGAATTACCACAACTTAAAACATTGAATTCATGCCCCCTCCACTTTTATCCGGGCTTGGGACCGGCATCGGCAGTGTTAGGCATCCCCTACCCCCACACATACCCCAAAAATAAAGAACATAGGCACTACGATCTTGTATATCAAACATAGGGAACAAGTCCAACAAGTCCTCAACAGAAAGCAGCTAGCACAATCATTTGTTATTATCATTTTCTTCTCAACAGAAAGCAGCAAATCATTGAGAGCAGCCAGCTTCGTAAGAGAAATGAGCATGGGAGAATTGGTTCCCAGGTGAATCATGTGCAAAAACTAGATGGGCATGTCCAAATCAATTGAGAGCGTGCTAAACTTGAAGCAGTCCAATTGCCAAACAACTTGCCAAGTAGCTCACAACAGATTCTCATTTTTCACTGCCATTCAAATTTATGCCAAGCCAAACATGGTTGCTAAAATACAAAACATTCCATTACTTCACTGCCATGAACCTCTGTCTGTATGTATGGATGCCATGTATGGATGCAAAATACAAAACATTCCATTACTTCACTGCCATGAACCTCTGTACAAGCAAAATACAAAACATTCCATTTGTTTAGAGTAGGATCAAGTGCTTCATGTCACTTAGCTCTGCTAATCCTCATGTCGATCATTAGATCGATAAAAGAACAAGAATCACTGTCTTGATCAACTAGGGTTAATGTTTTACATCACAAGGAGTTGAGAAGTGCGGTAAAAGAGTAAAGAAGGATCACAGATCAAGAAGAGGCGGCGGCGGAGATCCGTGGGAGGCGGCGGTCTTGAGGGGCGAGAAGGGCGGCGCTGGGAGGCGGAAGGGGAGAGGGGAAGGAGGCGGCGGCGCGAGTCACGAGGCGGGGAGGCGGTGCGGGAGACAGGAAGGAGAGAGGGGAAGGAGGCGCGCGCGGTCTTGGCGGCGAGGAGGAGGGCGCGCCGGGAGACGGGAAGGGGAGAGGGGAAGGAGGCGGGCGGAGACAGTAGGGAATGGAAGAAAATGGAGAGAGGGAGTGGAAGAAAATGGAGAGAGGGATGGACTCACGGGTAGATCCGCCGCCGGGTATCTGGCCGCCGCCTAGGGTTTCCCTTTCCCCGGTCGCGCGAGAGGAGAGGTGAGCTGGGAGTCGCGTGCGGGAATGGGAGGAGCCGCCTAGAACCGTCCCCGCCGCCGCCGCCTAGGGTTTCCTTTCCCTGGTCGCGCGAGAGGAGAGGTGAGCTGGGAGTCGCGTGCGGGAATGGGAGGATTGGGGCCGGTGGGAGGAGTGGGGTATACCCCCAATGGCATTTGCGGGTAATTTTTGTGACTTTAGATGGATCTAGAGCTGTGGAGTGGCCTGGATCCCGCTCCACCACCATAGTGCTATTTTTGGAGTGGATTTACCCCGCTCGGCTCCAGATTTTTGCGAATCTTCATCCGTTTGGCATGGCTCCGGCTCCACCAAAAGTGAATCCAGGAGCTGGAGCCCTGCCAAACACCCCCTAATTTAGAAAAACTACTGAACATACGCATGAACAGCAAAAATCCCCATAAGTTTCTGTAATTCTCCTTTCCCGGAGACAGGCATTAATTCATGATTTGTATAGCATTGCGCAAGCTTGTACCACTTTACCCATCACCACTCTGATCCTGTTGGCTTCCCAGATCTCCGCAATTCCTTAGATGCGGCGCCCAGATCAGAGTATAGTACGTTTGCATCTATCTCAGTAGATTATATCTCTACCCAACTATTCTCAGCCGGCAGCCCAGGGTGGTTTCTCACCCTCGCCTGGCGCCCACCGACCTCGACATAGTGGGCGGCCTCGCCCTACCCCAACCTCCACCCGCGCTAATATATACGCCTTGCATCCCCCACCCGGCACCCAAATGCTGGCCTGGATCGTGTGGGTTCCTGCGGTGGTGGAGGTCCCCACCCGGCACCCAGTTGCTGGCCCGGATCGTGTGGGTTCCTACACGGGGTCCCCCACCCGGCACCCAAGTGCTGGCCCGGATCGTGTAGGGACCCAGATTTTACAATCCGAAATCCTCTGTGATTCCACCGCACTATTCCCTGTATCAGTAGATAGTGCTCACATATTACAATTCTGAATATCAAAGTACATATCATGCGGAAGTGTAAATATATAATAGTAAACTTACTCATGGGCCGATTAGGCCGAAATCAATAAATTGCAGCAGCGGAAGAACGAAGCACACAGGTGGGACATTCAGGACATGCCCACAGGCAGCTAACTGGAGGTTCGCGACCTAGCCCTTGACGACTTCATCTTCTCCTCCATCATAACCAAAAGTGTTGCTGAGGCGTAGTAATCTGATTCCTGCTTCTGGATTTGTTATGAGAGCGAGTGTGAGCACACTAACCACCGTGCTCCGCGAGCCAACACACAGAATGCAAATAAATAGTATGCATGGCTTCTCAAAGGAGAGGCTCGGGTTATTTTAGTTGCCAAAAATCGCTTTTAGCAGCATTATTATTATTTAGTCATAGTATTATTGTTGCTACCTAGACTCCACACAATGATTGCCATAATTGACTTGATCCACCGAAAACACACTTTCTTTATTGACTGCTGTCTAAGACTCCACACAGTGAGTGACATATTTAATTAATCCACCGAACATACGCTTACTATATTGAGTGCTGTCTAAAACTCCAAACAGCGGATAACATCAATTATACAATCCACCAACCAATTGCTTCCTAAATCCCCAAACAGCGAGTATCATAATTTATATAATCCACCGATCAATTGCTGCCTAAAACTCCAAACAGTTAGCAACATCATTTATCTAGTATCATTTATTTCAGCCACCAATATCTTTTGTATTCTAAATCCCTAACAATCCAATCCTTTTTTGTTATTGATCTATAAACATAATTTGCTCTTTCAATAATCAACCTTATTGTTCATTATCTATCTCTAACTAATTCACTAGTATACCTCCATCAAAATTATCATTGATCAAGTCTACGCATCACTAGTATACATCCACCAAGAATATCATTGATCAGGCTACAATTCACTAGTATACATCCACCAAGATTATCATCAATCAAATTTATACTCCAAGAGTTGTTATCATACCTCAAATTTCCAAAAAATTCAATTGACTCATCTAGTAGTCGATCAAATCCTATCAATCCCAATATTGTCAACATCTTCCAAGAATTCATATTAGTTATCAGTGTCGTAATCCAACAATTACCTTTGCACTCCATAACTCTCCAAAAATCATTTAAATCATCTATCTAGTATATATATATATTCATTTAGGCTCCACCAATTTATTTCTCCCAGAATCCACACTATCATTTCCTTTTTATGATCGACCTGAGTCCACCAATACCTTTATATGTTTACCACAAACATCCATCTCCTTTACACACGACTCTATTTATTCCTCCATATATTTTATTTTGTAAAAACAGAAGTATCATTATTTGAAATATAATACATAAAAAAATTCCTGAGACCTAGCAGTTTTGACCAAAGATATAATGTGTAAGAGAATGCAGTAATAGTAGTGATCCAGATTCCATTGTAGGACCCAGATTTTACAATCCGGATTCCTCTGTGATTCCACCGCACTATTCCCTGGATCAGTAGATAGTGCTCACAGATTGCAGTTCGGATTATCAAAGTACATATCATGCGGAAGCGTAAATATAATAGTAAACTTACTCATGGGCCGATTAGGCCGAAATCATTAAATTGCAGTAGCGGAAGAACGAAGCACGCAAGTGGGACCTTCAGGACATGCCCATGGGCAGCCAACTGAAGGTTCGCGACCTAGCCCTTGAAGACTTCATCATCTCCTCCATCATAACCAAAAGTATTGTCGAAACGTAGTGATCTGATTCCTGCTTCTGGATTTGTTATGAGAGCGAGTGTGAGCACACTAACCACCGTGCTCCGTGAGCCAATACACAGAATGCAAATAAATAGTATGCATGGCTTATCAAAGGAGAGGCTCGGGTTATTTTATTTGCCAAAAGTTGCTTTTAGTAGCATTATTATTGTTAAATCATAGTGTTATTAATTCTACCTATACTCCGCACGGCGATTGCCATAATTCACTTAATCCACCAAAGACACACTTTCCTTACTGATTGCTGTCTAAGACTCCAAACAGTGAGTGACATCATTTACTTAATCCACCGAATATACTCTTCCCAAATTGATTGTTGTCTAAGACTCCAAACAGCGAGTGACATCATTTAATTAATCCACCAATCATATTCTTGCTATATTGTTTGCTGTCTAAAACTCCAAACAGCTAATGTAATCATTTATTGAATCCACCGAACACACACTTTCTATATTGGGTGCTGTCTAAAACTCCAAACAGCGAATACCATCAATTATACAATCCACCAATATCTTTTGTATTCCAAATTCCTAACAACCCATTCCTTTTGCTATTGATCCACAACCACAATTTGCTCTTACAAAAATCAACCTTATTTTCCATTATCTACCTCTATCTAATCCACTGGTATACCTCCACCAAGAATATCATTGATCAAGTTTACAATTCACTAGTATACATCCACCAAGAATATTATTGATCCAATCTATACTCCAATTATCATATCTCCAAGTTCCCAAAAATTCAATTGACTCATCTAGTAATCGATCAAATCCTATTAATCCCATTATCGCCACTATCTCCCAAAAATTAGTCCAGCAATTATCTTTGCACTCCCTAATTCTCCA
>JAYEVI010000375.1:0-72500 GCA_036346575.1 Dendrocalamus sinicus | reverse complement strand
TACACTTTCACCACAAGAGACAATCAACTCGTTGCCCCACACGATTCCTTAGTCATGTGGTTGAGCAGACCATCACAGTGACTTTTCAAAGTATCTAGTCCCTTTTGTCATCTCACCTTATGGGAAACTGCCCACTTGCGGTGGGTCCCATCTATGCAGGATGTTCCCACGGTTACTAGCGTTATTCTGCCTCTACCCTCGGCCGCTAGTACGACTGGAAAACTTCACCCTCCGCTCGGTGTCCCTTGATGCCTTCTCTTGCCCTTGCATATCCACTTCTATCCACTACCAGTGAGATGAGTTCGGGAATTTCGATAAATTTACTTAGCTAAGTTGCACTTTGCAGACTTGTGGTTGCACTGTTTTACACAGTAGGTCATGATAAGATTCTGTCCTTAGGAGTACCTGAGCGGTTCTACCACACTCCACAATTTTGTGCGTCCACTGCACCACATATCAGCCCCCAAACCATCCGCTCAGATATTAAGCAAGTTGGGATTGTTGGGAGCATAAAATAATCATATCAAAATATACCAGTCATTCCCACCATGACTGTCCAAACCAGTTTCTCATGATTAAAAATGATAATGAGGCTTGGGGCATTTCAGCGCCCCTGAATATCTATGCAGTACTAAGCATGGCGTATAGTTAGGGACTTATTTTCGAAAGGTTACTATTATAGTTTTGTTAGGGCGACAAGGTTCACACATTCAATTATTCCAAAGGAGATATAATAATATTCAAGGTAAACAATGGGCATATAACTAGAATCTTAAATTAAACATGTACTTGCATATGAAATAACAGTATGCAATTTGATAATTTAAACCAAAGTAATTTGCAGAAAATGTAGGTTCAACATGATCAAAGTATTGACTCGCCTGGCACGGTTTACCGCGGTCTTGAGCTCACTCGAAGCTGTCTCATGCGATGGTCCTTTAGTCCCTGGTCCTCATCCTTACTTTGATCTTGCTCCTGATTAGTCCTTAGATTCTTCAGGACTTCAGTTTCTACTTACGCGCTTATGACTGAACACAAGCAGAAGCAAATAACTCACAAGACCCAAATAAATCCAATTAAACTTAATTTATCTTTATTATGAGTTAGTAGGTGATTTGAGGTGACTCAAGACTGGATTGATGGGGGTATGGAGCGTTGACGAAGTCAAAGTGGTTGGAGTGAAGTGGGAAATAGTAGGGAAATTTGCCAAAATGAAGGTCAAAGGATGGATCATGACAAAGGTATATTTATGAGTTTATTTTTGTTCAATGCTTGGAGGTAACTAGGTATACCTAATGGTAGACTACGATGACTCGATCCTTGTATTAATGGTTTCCTTTATTATTTTTGGTACCTATCAAGGAAGTTCCACGAGTCAGTTTTAAACGTATGCACAGATGTATAAGTCTAACTGGGGTTAAATTTATCGGTCGAGTGTTGCCATTCATGAGCAGGGATTTCATAGGCGACGTATATGATTTTTAGCTTATTGGCTTAATTTATGCTACTAGTACTTTGAGACGTATCATTTTAGGTGGTTCTAGTATCACTGTGTTTACTAAAATACAACTTGGCAAGGTTACTCTAATGACTGATGATCCAAAAGGTTCTAATAGATATGCCAATGAAATTTTCAGTTAAAGACCCCCTTGGACTTAACCTTCATCAGTATCCTATGTATATTTAGTTATTATTCAAAGTGATTTAATTTTAGGGGTAAACCCATTTAAGTAAGGTCTAGCTTGTTATATCGAATTATAATATTTAACTAAATCAATTGGTAAGGTTTATTTATCAATAGTATGCTAACGTTATGTTTACTTGAAGTTTGAGGCTGCAGGAAATATTAATGACTTGGTGGATTATATATATATATATATATATATATATATATATATATATATATATATAGAAAAATTACGTAAGGCACCATGGTGCCTAGGCACCACATCCGATACACGTGTATGATTGATATTTTTTGAGTTTGGGTATGAAAATGTTTTATACCCTTGATATATTTATGGTAATTAAGTTTGAACTCAGTTCAAACTAGTTTGAACTACTTTTGAATTAAATGCGACTACAGTGAGTATATACCATAAAAATAGTTCAAACTAATTAAACTGAAGTTGAATTTAATTTTTTCTGAGTTTGACATCTCAAATATACTTTTTATGGGTATATGAAGATACCCACATCAAACGTTATAATCTCAAAGCAAATCAACGGGTATTGATATCGGTGCCTAGGCACTGTGGTGCATGAAACACTCGTCATATATATATATATATATATATATATATATATATATATATATATATATATATATATATATATATATATATATATATATATATATATATATATATATATATATATATATATATATATATATATATATATATATATATATATATATATATGAGGGAAATGGGACTCAAGGAGTCCAGGCACCTAACCTATCTACCATTGGATCACATTGAGATGTCCTAGTTTGTAGTAGGTATGAGATTAACGGTATATCCATTAGCACATAGTATTTGCTTAGAATTCAAACGTCGATTGATTAGTGCAATCCGATTTATTATTGCCATAAATATCCAATGATCCGAATCCGTCATTTCTACGGTTGCTTTGTGAAGGAGATTGCGAGACCGGTGAGTGAGATGCGGAGATTCCTATTGTGCGTGCGCGTCCTAGTTCTCCGGCTGAATGAATCGTCAATTATATTTTAAGAATTAATGTGCCATCATCCATGTATGTGTATCCCACTTCGTGATGAGCGTTGAGATAGGTATGTGTATAAATCCTTTTTAATTAACGTGGAAGTATGTATGTGTGTATATCATTATTTGTCATGAATAGAATTCTTGCTCAATGTGTATCGGCCATGTATTAATTAACATGGAGTAGGTATGCAAATACGTACGACAGTATCGGAAGGATGTTTGCTTGTACATATAAATTCAATACTCTTTGGTGCATGCAAAATATCATTACGTGCAACATATGATGAATCATTGTAATCAAATCGAGTATTATACTCAGAAAAAATTTTTAAGTGGTCCACTTACGGCAAAAGAAAAACTGTGTTAACTTTCATTAATTGTTATACACCACATGAAATGATTCTCAGCGGTGAATTTGTACGAGATGTTAGCAGGTAAGGTGATAATCTTATGTGAATTTTCCAACTCAATCAGACAACAAAATGCTTTATTAAATGGATGATGTATACGAACGACTTACAAAAAACGTGTATGTTGACTTGCATTATTTCCATTAATTTTTAGATGTCGCACAGAATGATTTAGAGAGGCGAATTCGCACGTGATGTTAGCATTTAAGGTGAGAATATTATGTGAATTTTTCATCTCAATCGAATAACAAAAAGCTATCTTTAATGGTTGAAGAAGACGAACGGCACCGAAAAAACTCGTATGTTCACATACAGTATTTTATATACTCCACACGGAATGAATTAGAGTGGCGAAATTTTACGTCATGATAGCGGGTAGGGTATAAATCTTATGTGAAATTTTCATCTCATTCGAGCAACAAATGTTCGTTGAATTGTTGATGGACACGAACGGCATAGGAAAAACTGCAAGTGTTGACTTTTATTTTTTTATATGTCGAAAGGAATGATTTAGAGCGGTAAATTTGTACATGATAATAGTGGTTTCGGTTAATATTGAGGAGTGACCTAGCTTCTTCTATCTCAGAGGGGGTCCATTCCTCAGCCAATCTTGATTCCATTAGAGACTTCTGAAGACAGCATGAAGAGTTAATAGTATGAAGAGGTTTGGGATGGGAAAACGAGGAGTAGGGCAAAGTATTTATAGGCCGTGTGGCAGGCGTATCCATTTGTCGCGGCTAATTAATTGGAAACTATAAGTGCTAGTGATATAGCGAATCTTCAATTGATATATAGACCGGGGAAAAAAGCGAGACCGAGTGACGGCGATTGCGGAGATTCCTATTTTGCGACTTGAACCCGGGGCGAATGACGGGCCTATCAGTCCTGAACCCGTTAATCAATTCTCCCGCTCACTGTGCGTGTGCAATCGGACGGCTGTGAATTGAGGAGTCTGAACACCTAGTAGTACTCAATATTTTTACTATATATATATATATGCCGTGAAATCTTTAACTCATGTATGACATTTAATCAAATTTTGAAGATTAACTAGTCTTATCTTATATCCCATTAAAGTCCTTATTAGTTTCCATGGACTATTTCTTAAATTCCCTTAGCTGTTCCTTAACTTCCTTTACTTATACTGCTTAGCAAAACTCAAGCCAAAAACCTCTGCCTAAAATGCGACAGAGCGGGGTCGAACGCAGGCGGATGCGTTGGGCGTGCGCGCTTGTAGCCATCTGAGCCCAGGGTATTACTTGACTGGGCAGAGGAGGGATGGGTAGTTAAGCTAATGCAGCCGGTTCTAGAAACAAAGAACAAAAAGAAATGCGCAGAGGGAGTTCTTCTGGCCATAGAAGACATTATTTGTAGAACCATTTGTCAATCTCAACCACAACGGGGTGGTGGCGCAGTTGGCTAGCGCGTAGGTCTCATAGCTACTTAAAGCGAGTGATCCTGAGGTCGAGAGTTCGAGCCTCTCTCACCCCAATGTCAATCAGCGATGACGAAATTGCTCCTGCGACAACTTGGGTCGTCGTGCTCATCTGAACACCGGATGACCAGAGCTAACTTGAAGTATGTACTGATATGTATGATACTTTATCCCCATACATAGCACACATAATCATTCTTGCCCTAAAAACACAATCTTCCTAATTAATCTGTTTCACCCGAAGGAACACAAATTCACATTAAACTAAAAAATATTTATCCAATTAATTAGCCATGCTATAATAAAATATGCATGACTACCGCAACTTTTCTAAGAACTCTATTTAAGCATTAAACAAATACATATCATGGCCAACATGCCCCCCTATGTGCACGCCACGACTACACGATCCATACCGTCTCACGACCAACCATGATGCACAACTACTAACTAAAACTGAAAAAGAAGTAACCATTCTTGCGTGAACGAGCACACGTCAAACGTCTGATGCGCACGACCAGAGGCCATGCCCAACTACTGAACTCACTACCGGCAACTTGATCGAACATCTTGACATCAAGAACCTATCAACATAGACATATGTAGAACGCATTGAAAGCAATGGCCATGCAAATCCCTAGACTCTGTATTGTAATGGCAAGAAGAGGATAATATAATCTTGCGAGAGTAGGGACCAGGAGGGTGCAGGTGGCGAAGTGGACGCAGATGGTGGATTTGGACTGAAGGTAGAACTCGTTGTGGGTGAAGCAGGAGAGGATGTTGGACTTGCCGACGCTGGAGTCGCCGATGAGCACAATCTTGAAGAGGTAGTCGTACTCATTGTCCACCATATGCGCCATGGCTGGCCGCCACCACCACCACCACTGTGGATCCTACATCCCACGCAGCCAAGATCCACCCAAGAAGAGAGGTCAGCAAGGAAAGAAAGAAACAGATCAATCAAATCATGAAATGGGGCACAAGAATTACAGCGAGCGAAGCTGGGAGTATGCTTAGGTCTCACCAAGTCAAAGGGCCGTTCTAACAGTGGTAGTTCTGATTTTTACAAATTAAAAGTTATTCGAAACATGCTATCTTCTTAACACGGTTTTTTTCTTTTTATTATCTATGGAGATATAACAGTGTTTTTATTTGCCCTATTTTTTCTTCAATGTCCTTTAATTGAATATCTTAAAAAAGCTAACGGCCGTTACAGTGACATTTCAACCATAAGCAAAAGCCACAACATTTTTTATTTTTCCTATTTTTTCTTTATCTTTCTTTAAATTGAATACCTTAAAAAATTAACAACTATTATAGTATTATTTCAGCTAAAAGCCAAAATACTTTAGAACATGACAAAAGTGTTGTTCAAGTGGGCTAGGATCAATCTGAGATCCTAGACCATCCAAACAATATTTAGATGCGTTGCTGGCCGGATTTAAGCTGTAGATCATGAGTAGGGTTTCTCTGTGTAAGCAACTAAGCAAGGGCAATGTGTTGATGACTGAGCATAGCTCGGTTGGTGCGACTACCAGGCGAGCAGTCCACCTACTCGGGTTCAAGCTCGCGGATGCCTCATTTTCGAGGGGTACTATTCATATAAATAACACTATCTAGATATTGTTCATATGCATAGTGTGCTTGGAGCACATGTATACGTGGATACTTTTAGTGGTCAAAGCGTGTGCCCACACTTCGTAAGACTCTAGAGTTTCTGTCTTGTCTCAAGTGTATCCGTTGAACACACCCATATGGATGTGTGTAGTGTCGTGTGTGTGCATGAGTGCTTTCTTATTGTGCTCATTTTTTTTTTAAAAAAAAGCAAGAGCAATGTGTTGATGTAAACTTGTTAACGTGGCACGATATGTAAGCGAATGTCCTGGCTCGGTCCAAAATTAAACTTTATACCTGACCATGTTGAAAGGTGAGGGACTAAAATTACCCTTTGGAGAAACTTTAGGAACCAAAATTGACTTTTCATGTTGCGGTTTGTATTCTGCAGGTTTGCCTCACGCGCCTGCCTTTAAAGATAGGGCGATAGGGCAGGAACGCGGGATAAGTGATGTCATGCTCAAATCAAATGCTATTGTGGCTGCAGTTGTAAACACCAAGACCAGCCTGAATTTACAATCCAGGTCTTCTACAGTTCATCATAGTTTTAAGACATCCTCAAATAGCATGGAATGCTTGTCAGCACATGCCTGCTAGTAGCTTTGCCATGAGCAAACAAAATCCGGTTAAAAGAAACTGTATGCAGAAGAATCAGGATCCTTTTCAGCTCATCTTGATAGAGAGGTCCCACTACAAACGAGTTTTGGTCGAAAGCACTACATTCTATGCCAGTTACACACAAAGCAGAGCTGAATTAAATACAACAACAGTACAAGGATACACGTGCAAGAAGTCGGTGATTCGCAATTGTGATCCAAACATGTCGTGTAGTGCTGCAGCATTGTCAACCAAATCTAGGCAGATGGCAATCGCATACCCAAACTCATTAAATTACAAAGCAGACTTGTCAGTTCAGTTTGATGGATACAGGAAATACTGAGACACCAAATGAGCTCCTCGGCTAGAGCATGAATGAATCTTCTCTCTCTGAAAGCCAGGGCATTGTATTCAATTCTTGGCTCACGGGTTCCTCCAAACATTGTTCGTTTCGAGCCTGCTGTTCAAAGATCTGCATCACAAGTTTACTTCACTGCATCACAATTCACAAACATTTTGCCACAAAACAAAAGCAGGTCCTGACACCAGTTTTGGTGCAGGTTATCAGAAGGTTTGAACAACAATAGCCTTCCTTCTGCCTGTGAAATACCTGACCGCATGTGACAAGTTGATGACAAACTCTAGATCGTCCTAGTGTCTACCGGATTTGTATCCTCATCAATAAAAGACAATACAGCCGTCATCACAAGACTGTAAAATGGAACGAATATGTGAGCAGTTAGATTATGTAACAAAACAAAATACTTAGCATCAAACTGGCTGGGAATTACATGCTTGCATGAAAGCTGAACTAACTTAATATATTTCAAAGGCAATTAATCTGCCAATAGCAAGTATCAGCAGAAACCTAGGACCGTGTGCAGCCTCCACAATCAGTAACAAGGTAAGATAGTTACAATTGGCAGTTGGAGGCAAGATGGAATACAGATCATGAGGGGTTTGCCTCTACAATGCTGAATAGCTTTACATAGTTAAACTATAAGCCCACGATTGCTTGCATGTTTGAAAACACGGTGTAAAGGTAAGCACATATTTGGACCAACATGACGGAAAAAGAGACAGGTCATCCCTTCATGTCACCAATGGGCATTTGAATTTCAGAATATTTGTGAAATGAGGAAAATCGGCCAACTTACGTAAACTTATTCAAAAGAAAGAACTTTCTGTACTTTAACATGGAAGGGCCAATATTGGGATGACACAATTTGCAAGGACGCATTTGTGCTAGGACATTTTGGACTAACTGAGAAGCTAGGTTAGAACCATATTTAGGACTAAAAAATGAGTGTATTTGCAGAGCACACATATTCCAATGATACAAAAGATTAACGAATGAATTTAGATTAACGAATGAATTTAATCTAAAGTCAAACCTGTAGATAGTTATAATAAATAAGCAGAAGTAAAAGGCAAGCTTGATCATCCGGTACTTCTTCTCCACGTTTAGTTGTCGGAATATCTCAGTAACATCTACAAGATGTTTCCGATCCATATACCTGATTAAACATAAAATCATATATTTCTTCCTTCAACTATCATAATATAACAAAAATAGAGCATGAAGGCACAAGAATTAAGGAACATGGACATAAATATACAAGATAAATGTCTTAATTACATTTTGTTCTGCTCTGCACAAACTTATGACACAAACTAATAGTTGGGATAATCGTTTTGGACATATATAGAAGTAAATGCTATAATTTTTGACCAGATAAACAACAAAGCATCAGGGATATCTTACAAAAAGGAGTTCAATCACGAATCGGAACTAGCTCCAATGCCAGGGTGGACTTTATCTTAAACTTCAACTTAGAAAATGAGAACACCAATTTTCAGCATCTGAATACTGAGAACAACACTTAGGTTGAGAGATTCTTGTTCGTCTAGTCAAAACTCAAATATCCAAAGAAATGTGAACTGAATGAACTAAACCAGTTAGCCAAGACATCGTCAAGCTAGACTAAAGGGACAAGCTGGTTGGGCCCTGCTTGTCTGGCAATATGCACATCACACAATATGTGTGTTGTACCTTCTGTCTCTTCTTAAATCACATTTTGATTCAGACGCAAATGTTGGATTCATGGTGGTGTGATTGTATTGGATTGCTGTTTTGTTTCCATATGTAATAATGGAAAGTTGGAAATAGGGGTGTCTTGCCCTTGTTTGAAAGAGTAAAATTAGTTGTCTCCCTTAGACTTAAGTCACTTAACTCTACGATCTATGGCATATCATAGTTGTACATGCTCAGAAGTATTCATCAATCTGACCAAGAACATGCAGCAGTATTACTGCTGCATGCTAGAACAAAACCAAGAAACATATGCATTATTAATCACTAGCTAAGTGCCCGTGCGCTGCTACGAATAAAAAAATCAGGTTACCTACAACATCACGCCACTGTTGTCAAGCTTGGTATACACCATGCCATCAACTCCATCGAAGCAAATGGCTGAGCTTTGCCTTGACCCATGTCGTGTCTCCGCCGCTCCATCATCGGGCTTGGCCTATGCCACAATGTCAGCTTTGCCGTGGTGCTCAGTCCAGCTCTGCCCTAGCCCACATATCTATGTTTTGCCTACATAACACCCTAAGCTTCATTGCTACGCCCAGCTGAGCTCTGCTGTTCGATGCATCACGCCTCCGCTGCAATGCCCATCTTGTGTTGCGGTTGCGCCCTCCACTAATGCTAGGTTTGCGTTGCATCCTTGGCCCTACCACCACGCTAGGCACGCATTGCCATTCTCGTGTTGCGTCGCTTGCAGCGAAATAAGGGGTTGTTTGGTTGGTGACCTGAGCTATGTGTCTGCCAAAAAGGGTGCCTAAAGGTAGCCTAAAATTTTGATAATTTTGAACTTAAGATGGTATTACACTTGATAATATCCTGAGGTCCACTTTTGACCAACTAACAGGGATCAAGCCCTTTCCCCAACTCACTGTTCTTCTTCCTCCACTCTCTATCCTCTCTCTCTCTCTCTCTTCTCAATCTTCTGATTCTTACCACAATAGAGAAAAAGGAAAGGCAAAAGAAAGAAAGAAAAGAAGAAAGGAAAGGAGCGATCTTCACCTCTTTGTTCCCAACCCACTGCTGCACGAGGAGATGAAATGCAAATCTCAGCCAAATAAGCTCGGAAAAATTCGTGGTCACCATATATCTTCTCAAATCAAGGACCACCGTAGCACCACCCCAACGCTGCTAAATCGGTTCCGCTGCTCCAAGCTCCACCCCGTCGCCTGTAGCCAGCACCATGCATCTCTGCTGCACGCTGCCAGTCACCGCAGCCAGCCCTCCATAGCCATCCTCGAGCAAAACCACCACCACCTTTGTGCTCAGGTATGCCCAGTGGTGCTTAAGCACCATCCAATTTGGCCAGAGCTGCGCCACCATACCTCCCTTGTTACCGTGCACCATCATTATCAAGAGCGCTCTCCGATTTAATGCTGCTATCGCCTTTTCTACGAAAATGGATTAGCCGCACCACGTAGATGCTCTCCGTGCCCTCCATTGTCGCCGCTTGCCGAATTGGCCACCCCCTGTTCAAGGGCGCCATGGTCACGAGCTCCAATGATGGGGAGTGATGGCGACCACACAAGGCGACCGCACTGGCCGTGTCTTCTCATGGTGATGGTGGCTGCTCCACGCGTTACTGCATCAATGGTGATGGCTTCTCTAGTGCCAGCGCCATGGGGTTATGGTCCAATGGCCCATCACAGTCCATGCGCAACAATGGTGAACAGTGCATGAGCATGGAGGTGGCAGCGGCTGAGCATGGTAGGGCGTTAGGGGTTAGCGGCAGTGAGGAGATGTTGTGGGTGGGAGGGCACGATTGCAGGCGTGAGGGTCGAGAGGCGTCGAGTTAGGAGGAGACATTGAGCAGCCCAGAGAAAGGCAAGGGAATGAGCGACACGGGAGGGCAAGAGGAGGAAGGGGAAATATCGCGGGTGGTCTGGTCCCACATAGCGGTGCCCAATTTTTCAGTGAGGAGGGGGAGGGAGGGGGAAGAATGTACTGCTCACCAACTCCTTTTAAGTAGTAGAGATTAAGGCCAAGAATATGTTTGGAATCAATGAAGGTCCATTCTGAATCATTGCAAGAAAAACATTATGTAATGGCTCATTTCTAACGAAGAATGGTGAAAAGAAAACTACTCATGTCAACCATAAGTGCATGTAGCAGCTACAAAGTTGATGTAATCATATTGCAACAAATCATCAATAACAAAAATTAACTACCTTGCAAATTTTGGTATTTATGCCATAAAATACATGCAATTTCAATATTACCATAGATGCACCTCATTCTGCTCTAAGTGCCTCTAACATCTAGAGTCCTGGACTAGTATTTTCAGTGTGAAAAGCCACAGTGAACCAGAAAACATGAATAACCCAGAGCAAGTGAATAACTACAAATTGTCAGCCTACAGGTACACTATCACGGTAAGGCATCACCATCCAGAATTGACATGTTCTCAATTAACCGTTCCTTGGAGAAATCTAGAACATTTCAAAATGAAGGAATAAGTCTTGTGCCAATGGGTAAGATAGGATACTCTGAATCAGTATGGAGGTAGATGGTTAGTTTTGCTTAGAGTTTGCTTTAGTATCTTTAGCTTTTGCTTTAGTATCTTCAGTTTGCTTTAGCATCTTATCCCTACTTTCAGTTTTGCTTTCAGTTGTAATCTGACCACTTTGGTCTATAAGTATGTATTGGGTTATGCCTTAAGGGCTTAGTGAAATACAGCAAGAAAATTGCTCCCATACCTGTGCCAAAACTGACATTTGGTATCAGAGCCTTGCTCTTCCCCTTTCCCTTGTCTGTGGCGCCATGTCGCGCTCCACCCACGCCTCTGTGACTTCCAGCCGGCGCAGAGCCAACGTCGGCGACGCTGTAGATGCGGAGGCGCGCAGGGCGCGCATCGCCGCAGCAGAAGCAGCGGCTGAGCAGGCGGCTGAAACAGCCAGGCAAGCAACAACCGCGGCCTGAGCCGCAGTGGCTGCTGCTGCTGCTCTGCGCGCGGAGGAGGAGAATGACGCCGGCCGACCTCGCGTCTCGCGGAGCCCTCACAGGCACCGCCGCGTTTCACTGTCGCCGGAACGTCGCCGTGGGCGCGGAGGCAGGCGTGGGTCGCCAGCAGCCATCCAGACCGTCATCAAGGAGTCAGGCGGAAGCACGCTGTGGCCCATGCTCACCAAAACCAATTACAACGAGTGGAGCTTGGTGATGAAGGTGAAGATGCAGGCGAGGGGGATGTGGGATGCGGTGCGGGACGACAATGTTGACTTTCACGACGATCGGCGGGCGTTGGAGGCCATCCTCGCCGCCGTCCCGCCAGAGATGGTGCCCACCCTCGCGGACAAGGAAACCGCCAAGGACGCCTGGGACGCCATCGCCGCGGCCCGCATTGGAAAGGACCGCGCTCGCCGAGCCACATGCCAGGTCTGCGTCGGAGTGGGATCGCCATGCGTTCGCCCGGTG
Organism: Dendrocalamus sinicus; assembly: GCA_036346575.1. Taxonomy (NCBI): domain Eukaryota; kingdom Viridiplantae; phylum Streptophyta; class Magnoliopsida; order Poales; family Poaceae; genus Dendrocalamus; species Dendrocalamus sinicus. The sequence goes on along the minus strand of JAYEVI010000375.1, from coordinate 60,218 downwards.
AGGACATCGACGACTTTGCCCTCCGCCTCACCGGCCTGATGCAGCAGCTAACTCGGCACGGCGATGAAGACATCGACGAGGAGAAGGCGGTTGAGAAGTTCCTCCGCGTCATCCCTAAGAAGTATACGCATGTTGCTCTGTCGATTGAGACACTCCTGGACCTCTCCGAGTTGACCATCGAGGAGGTGACCGGGCGTCTCAAGGCTGTTGACGGCCGCGACGAACAACCACCCGCAGAGCCGGTCGCCATCGGTGGCAAGCTTCTCTACACGGAGGAGCAGTGGCTCGCCCGCCAGAAGGAGTGGAAGAAGGGGGAGGTCTCAGGTTCGGGCAGCAACCGCCGTCGGAGACCGCGGAACAAGGAGAAGGCGCCCCGAGGACGTGGCGGCGCTGACGCTGGAGCTGTCGGCGACCGAAAGGCCAACCGAGACGATGCTTGCTTCAACTGTGGCAAGACCGGCCATTGGGCCAGGGATTGTCGCAGGCACGGCGTGGCGGCCAAGTGCATGTCACGCAAGCAGAGGAGGAGGATGAACCGGCTCTGTTTCTCGTTCACGGAAGCATTGAGCCACGGTCAAAACCAGAGGAAGGTCCGACCGTAGTCCCTCCCGCATCGTCTGCCGCCGTGCTCCTCCACCTCGACGAGCCGCGAGCACGTCTTCCTCGGCAACGGGTCCAGCGACGACAAGATCGACGGCTGGTACCTTGACACTGGCGCCACGCACCACATGACTGGTCGGCGGGAATTCTTCTCCGACTTGGACATGGAAGTACGTGGCTCAGTCAAGTTCGGAGATGCCTTTGCCGTGGAGATCAAAGGTGTCGGCTCCGTCGTCTTCACGGCCAAGACCGGCGAACACCGACTCCTCACCGGCGTCTACAACATCCCTGCCCTGAGAAACTCCATCATCAGTTTGGGGCAGTTGGATGAGAACGGCTCGCGAGTGGAGATTGACCATGGGGTCTTTGCGATCCGGATCGCCGCCATCGTCTTCTCGCAAGGTGAGCAGAGGAAACAACCGCAGTATGTTCTTCACGTGAAGGTGGCGCGACCCGCCGTCTCGCGACCGTCGCGGCGACGAGGCTGGCGTTGGCATGGCGCTTTGGGCACCTCAATTTTGAGGCCTGAAGGCGCTCGGCGCGGCGAGATGGTGTGGGAATGCCGCGCGTCGAACACGTGGAAGCGATTCGCGACACTGCGTGGTGACCAGCGAGGCGCCACTGCTCCGCGTCAAGCCAACTATCGAGCCAAGAAAGGTTGGAGCTTGTCCACGGCGACCTATGCGGTCCGATCACGCCGGCGACTCCCGGAGGCAGGCGCTTCTTCTTGCTCCTCGTCGACGATATGTCCCGGTTCATGTGGGCAGTGCTGCTCGACACCAAACTGCTGCGGCGGAAGCCATCCGGCACACTCAGGCCGCAGCGGAGGAGTGCGGTCGCGAGCTACGAGTCCTACGCACGGACAACAGCGGCGAGTTCACGGCGGCGAGTTCGCGACATCTTGCGCGACGCGATTCACGCCGCTACTCGCGCCCTACTCCCCGCAGCAAAATGGCGTCGTTGAGCGCCATAACCAGACGGTGGTTGCCACGGCACGCGCCCTCCTCAAACAGCGAGCAATGCCGGCAGTCTACTGGGGAGAAGCGGTGATGACCGCCGTGCATTTGCTCAACCGTTCACCCACCAAGAGCCTCGATGGCAAGACGCCCTACGAGGCCTGGCACGGGCGCAAGCCGGCAGTCAGCTATCTCCGCACGTTCGGCTGCCTGGCGTTTGTGAAGGAGCTCAATCACGTCGGCAAACTCGATGATCGGAGTACACGGGGTATTCATTGGCTATCCGACGGTGCAAAGCATACCGCGATCTCAACCTCGCTACGCAGCCGAGTGCGCGTGGCCCGCGATGTGGTGTTCGGCGAAGGCGAGGATGGTGTGGACCAAGACGGCGGACAATGCACGTTGCCGAACTCGGTGACTTCACCGCGTCGACTACATCCGCATTCGAGGGAGTTGGGAGCGATCGGGCCTACTCCATCTCCAAGCTCGCTGCCCTCGCCCGAGTGTACAAATGCGCTTCAACGGTGCTCCACTTCCGGCAATGTCGGCCACGCGGCACCATCCACGCCGATGCGCGCTGGCGTCGCCACTCCTACCCCGACACACGGCGAGCATCGCCGGTGGAGTTCGCCAGCCGCCGACGCAGATGGGAACAGCGTCGACGCGCACATGAAGGAGAACCCTGCGCTACCGCGCCGTCGATAACATCACGGCGATCAAGTCGTCCCGGGGCTGGCGCAACGAGACTTCGAGGCAGAGCTTCACCTGATCAACAACGGCGAGCCGTGCTCGTTCGCTGAAGCAGAGAGCGATGCGGCCTGGCGTGAAGCAATGCGGCAGGAGATGGATGCGGTCGAGCGGAACGAGACTTGGGAGCCGACCGATCTTCCTGCCGCCACCGCGCCATCACACTCAAGTGGTGTTCAAACTCAAAAAGGATAGGTGGGGCGGTGGTCAAACACAAAGCGCGGCTTGTGCACGGGGCTTCGTCCGGCAGAAGGTGTGGACTTCGACGACGCATTTGCGCCGTCCACGCGAATGGAATCTTCGCGTCCTCGCTTGCGCTAAGCGGCTCAAGAGGATGGCGCGTCGACCACATGGACGTGAAGTCCGCCTTCCTCAATGGCAACGAGGAGGTCTCGTCGTCACAACCGGGATTCATCATCACGCCAAGAAAACAAGGTTTTGCGCCCGCAAGGCCCTCTGCGCCGCGCAAAGCGCAGGTGGATATCGAGCCAACCGCTCGTCTTATCGAGCTTTTCTAAAATTGGCATATTTTGATTTAATATCATTTCACGGATAATTTAAAAGTATTTTTAGAAACGAGCTAACGAGCCGAGCCGAGCTTAAGCAAAATTCAAATTCATTTAAAATCAACTCATTTTAATGTTTAACCAATTAACAAGTATAATTGAAGCAATTTTGAACCGAGCCGAGCCAACGAGCCCACTAACGAGCTTTTTTTCCACCCCTACAAGGCGCCGCGAGCTTGGAATGCCAAACTGGACGCGACTCTCAGGTCAATGGGGTTCCAGCAGAGCACACATGAAGCATCAGTCTACCGGCGAGGCCGGGGAGACTCAACTCTGCTTGTCGGCGTCTATGTAGATGACCTGGTGATCACCGGCGCCAAGGAAGAAGAGATGGAAGTTTTCAAGGCGGAGATGAAAGGAGTCTTTCATATGAGTGATTTGGGGCCACTTTGCTTCTACCTAGGAATTGAGGTACTCCAGGATGACTCCGGCATCTCCCTCCGACAAACCGCCTACGCTCAGCGCGTCGTCGAGCTCGGAGGGCTCACGGACTGCAATCCAGCCCACACTCCAATGGAAGAGAGGCTGAAGTTGAGCATGGAGAGCACGGCGGAGGAGGTGGAGGCCACGCAGATCGGGGCGAATTGTCGGAGTCTGCTACTACCTGCGTCACACGCGGCCGGACTTGGCATTCGCGCCGGCTCGTCGCACCGTTTCATGCGGCGGCGGCGGCAGAGCATCAACGGCGATAAACCGGATTCTACGTTATGTTGCGGGACTTCGATTCTGATGCACTACCACGATGTCGTGCGGCGCATTTCATCGGCTATAGCGGCAGCCGACCACGCGGTGACATTGACACGAGCAAGAGCACGAGTGGGAATCTATTCTTTCTCGGCAAATGCCTGATCAGCTGGAAATCCATCAAGCAGCAGGTGGTGGCACTCTCCAGCTGTGAGGCTGAGTATATTGCAGCCACATCTGCCGCCACTCAAGCCCTCTGGCTAGCTCGGTTGCTGGGCGACCTACTGGGAAGAGAAGCTGAGGCAGTGGAGCTACGAGTGGACAGCAAATCTGCCCTCACCCTGGCGAAGAACCCGATCTTCCATGAGCGCAGCAAACACATCCGGGTGAGATACCACTTCATAAGGGGCTGTTTGGACGAGGGAAGCATTAAAATCAACTATGTCAACACCCAAGAACAACTCACGGACTTTCTAACCAAATCACTTGGGCGAGTTAAGCATCAGGAGCTACGCACCAAGATAGGGATGGTTCAAATCCCCCAAAGGGCGCCACACAAGACTTAGGGGGAGAATTGAAGGAATAAGTCTTGTGCCAATGGGTAAGATAGGATACTCTGAATCAGTATGGAGGTAGATGGTTAGTTTTGCTTAGAGTTTGCTTTAGTATCTTTAGCTTTTGCTTTAGTATCTTCAGTTTGCTTTAGCATCTTATCCCTACTTTCAGTTTTGCTTTCAGTTGTAATCTGACCACTTTGGTCTATAAGTATGTATTGGGTTATGCCTTAAGGGCTTAGTGAAATACAGCAAGAAAATTGCTCCCATACCTGTGCCAAAACTGACACAAAACATACTCCTTTTCTTAAGAGCATTTCTTAATATGTTTCACTCCTTCGCTATGTCCATAAGATGACTAAATATGTAGTATAAAATGATTCATTCTGACAGTTTGTTTTCAAACTGAAGAAGTTTATAGGAACTACAAAATCACATCGATAATACTATATACCTTCCATTCATGAGCAACTAATCTAACATCAAATCCACACAAATAAATATAGCAGCATATTAGCCAATGTTGAAAAAGTATGAATAGTTTGATAGGATAAACTTCAAGACTGAAAGCAAGTAACACATACAGTTTCACATGGTAGTATGTTACAGGCGCCATAACTAGAAATGGAAACCAATGCAGTGTCAAGAGGAAAGAAGCACACAAGACTCCTTGGAGTGAGTATTCTATAATGACCACCGCGTTGATGCGAGATGACGAATCATATGGGTTGATATAGTCATACTCCAAATCGGATAAACAGATAAGCTGGTACAAAAAAAAACAGAGACAAAATCAATGGAATAATCAACAAGAAGACCGGATAAGCTAACTTGCAAGAAACTATACATAATTTATTTATTTCCTTTTTGTAAATTTCACTTGTACATATTTGAATCTGTGTATCAATTATGAGCAATTCTTAGAATGGCAACAAACCTATAATTATTAGACCCAAGTTTGTTATAAACTGGGAACTTGAAGGGTGTTGGATGCGTTAATACCCATCAGAGCAACACATCATGACCGGACTACTTATTTGTAAATCAATGTGGTGAGCCGTCAGCCTAAAGTATAGTTGACCAATATGGTGGTTTCGGGCTTGGGACACTAAAGCAGTAAAGCTACAACATTGCATGTGCCACCGTGACCACGCTGGACTCAAACCAACTAAAGCAGGCGCTTGTGGCATACATGATCGTGGCCACCAAGTAGCTTGTCCTAACATTCCAGCTGGAACAATAATCTGCTTGCAGCAGCTGGGCAACGGCTTGTGTTTATTAAGTTACCTAGTCCTTACCATTGAAAGATTACCGTACCATAGCACATGAACAGCATATCGCTATGTAACCCACAAGAACATAAGAAAAAGGAAAGATTTCTTTTCACTGTTAACATGGCAGCGAACAACCAAAATTTGACCAGCACAGAAACCTTGGATGAATTTAACCAAATATGTTGGGTCTCTTTCTACCAAGATGATTCTTGTTTGTAAGTTCAACAGAGCCTAGGAGCCACCATAACTCTACTACTCCATATCCTCCCCACACCACGTTAACCACCTAATTAGGCAAGGAACGACGCCAGGAAGAACTGCACCGTTGACCAAACCCCACATAAACTTTCTTGAAATCCCCGCAAAATTGGTCGGCTGCACCACCAAATTGGCCAGGGATTTTTCCGGTCATGCGCCAGATCTTGAGCGAACCCGCGGTTGGGGGCTTGAAAGGGATAAGGAAGGAGCCGGGCTTGCCTGGTAGGCGGTGAGGCCGATGAGGACCATGACGGATGCAAAGGAGAAGAGCCACAGGATGAGCTCCACAGACATGGCCGCTGCCGCGCTCCAAGAAAGTCCGGACTGATCACCCCTCGGTTCCTGCCTCCGCGCTCAAATCAACCGCCAGAACCGGCACGCCAGTCCTCAATGGCGTGGTCGTCGCCGGAGATGGGACAGAGGAGGCGGCGGTGAGGTGAGGCTGAGGAGAGGATAGGAGATGGATCAACGAGGCCAGTCAAGAGGGGGCACTGGTGGGTTCAGGACACCTGCGATTCCAAGGAAAGGAAAAATTCCCTTCTTTCTCGAAACTGAATAATGGTCGGGAGTTTAAACGCAAGCCATATCTGATTTAAAAGACAAGAATTGGCTTTTGCTTGTACCCCTATATTCTCTAAAATATAACTTTATCATAAATTTTTATTTTTTTCTACTAATATAAAAGAAGAGTTTTGTTGTTCATCACTATTGTGGTTACAGACCAAACAGAGAGAGGTAGGGTAACGGAGAGTTAGGTGAGCAATACTTGGGGGGTTTCCCCATGGCCTGGATAACTTATATATATTCACATGGGGAGCATTTTACAGTTATGATCTTACACCCAAGTATCCCTCCCAAGGGCAGTTATGTCATTATACATATCCTATTGTGGGCTTTACAACCTCCTAACAGGCTAGCTGGGCTTAGGTGGGAGCCCAGCGGTAGCGCCTCGTGGTGTGAATAAAAACATTACAATGTATGCATTTGATAGCTGTTGTAGTATCAATTGGTTTGTGCAAAACAGTGAGAATGAGAATGACACAATAATTGATTCATACATATACCACGCATATGTGTTGTTCTTTTTGCTTACTACACCTTCAGGTAATACTAATGTGAAAGACGGAAGGGTGTAACTGACCAATACATATACCATGCATACACATTGTATTATTTGTTTAGTACAATTTCAGGCTATCAAAAGCCGAGGACGGCTTTTCTTGAAGAAGGGGAGGATGATGCGGATACGCACATGCTTAGCACTTTTAAGTAAAATACATTATTTCACTGGAAAGAAGTATTGAGCCGCATTAAATATTATCAGGTGAATTTGTTTCTTAATGAATTTTCTTTTATTCGTAGAAACGATATACTACCTTATGCCAAATTTTTGTTTATTATTATGTTTGAATATTGTGATGATTCCCCGGGGCCAAAGCAATGGAGAAGGCCATGCAGCTGATCAAGGAGGAAAGAAACCCATGCAGTGAGAGAGCAAAAGGGAGGAGCCCAAGGACTTAAACTACAAGTTTTGGATAAGATTTTCAAGCCAAATTCGGACTTCCCACGTGCTCAATCCAATTCAAACTCGGATTCAACTCAGAATTCAATTCGGATTCGGTTCGGGACAGCCTGACAGACAGTTACTAAAAAAGGTCATAACTTTCACAAACGGAGTCCGATTCAGGTGTTCTTGTGCTCGTTGGAAAGATAATTTCAAGGGCTACGCAATGGATCTGGTCCCACCTTCAAATTCATCACAAATAAAAAGTTATGATCAAAACAATATGACGGGTGGAAAGTATAGTTTCCTTTTTGTGAGAGTTCGTATCTAAAACCATATAAGGTTGAGTTATACTTGGTTTGGGGACCATGTGGACATCCCAAGGGGCTATATAAGCCTTGTATTAGCAGCCTTTAGGGCAGACCACGTTTGATAATAAAATACTCTTGTTCTTTTTGATGGCCGATCCAACTTGAGGGAATTGGGAGTTTTGCTGAAATCAAGATCGTTCAACCTTTCCGTTGGGAATTGGGAGCGCGATGGAAATTCATCGGTGGTCGTGAAGTTCAGCAGGTGTGGTTGGGCAAATTATAGAGTGCTAACTCTTGCATTGACAACGAGAGATCACTACGGTTCATCAAATCCACGTGAGTATCTTGATCCTACGTCGAGAAGATCGGACGACCCCGTATCACCTCGTCTAGCCAGCGCGGCTCGTCGCCGCCACCGACGGACTATTCTCTGGCGGTTCGCGAGTCATCGCAGGCCAACAAGCGGTGGGAGGCTAGGGAGAAGACGGGAGGGCGCTGCTCCCGTGCACTAGGGCCAAGTCTCGCGACGGAGGAGACGATCCAGACTCTCCTTCGGGAGAAGAGGCTGGAGGACCGTGCTGCGGTTCGCCTGCCTGCCAGCGACGAGATGGAGCCGCATTCGGAGGAATCGAAGGCGATCGTCTTTGCCGCGTATTTCAAGGCTGGGCTCCGGATACCAGTGATGCTCTTCGTCGGCGAGGTCCTGCGAGCTTATGAACTGGAGCTGGCGCAGCTGACCCTAAATGCGATAGTTCGGCTGGTTGTTTATGTCTGGGCGGCACGAACAGAAGGTGTCCTTCCCAGCGCGAACTTATTCACCCTTCTTCATGACGCCAGCATCGCCACCAAGAGGATCGAAGGGGCGCCACAAACTTCGGAGTGTCAACTTCGCATCGAGGTCGCGATCGCGTAGATCTTCCGTATTTGGCGACGCGAGGGAAGTGGGAGTCCGGCTGGATGCAGCGGTGGTTCTACCACCGCGTGACGAGCACCTCCGGTCTTCAGTGTCGGGGATGACCGATATCTTTCAATAGCTCGCCGAGTGTGAGGCCCAAAGTCAACGACGATAAGCAGGCGCAGAGGCTTGCCGGTATCACCCTCCGGTTCAACATGCGCGACCTCGCCGAGAAGTTCACCATGTACGGAGTGGCGCCGCTTTCCTGCCGGTGGAAGCATCAACGAGGTCCCATCCAGCAGGATGGTGTTCATCCGACGGTGTCTTCTCTTCCGAAGCCCTCCGCTCCTCGTAAGTTCTTCGGCCCTAGGCTGCGTACACGCACATATATGTGCATGCATGTAGTTTTTATATGAACGATGCCTCGCTCTGCCTTCAGGGTTCCTGCTAGAGGATGCGGAGCACGCGGTAGTTGCATTCCTTGGGCCATACACGGCCAAGGAGCACGAGTACGAGCCGCGACCGCCGGCGGGCCGGGCGGATAAACCGTATATGCGGCCTCGACATCCCTATGCCGGAGCGCACAGCGCCGACACCGGTCCGGAGTCGTCATCACGATGGCGACAGCAAGGTAGGGGCGTCCCCCTCTCGGCGTAGGGCCCGTTCTCCTGCCGTCGCCTCTAGCCCGCCGGCCGCATCTCCGATGACTGCTGCCGAGGCTGGGGGCATGGTCGTCGCTAGATCTGAACACGGCGCCTCGGAGGAGCAGAGCACACCGCCGGGAGGGGGCCGGCGTCTTGAGAAATGCTCATGGCACCGACGCCAGAGGCGGGGCCTCGTCGCTGCATCGGCAATGAGGGCTTATTGCTCGTCTTGCCGTCGCGATTGTTGGCGTCATAAGCGTCTCCGAGGGCGAAGCGCCCCCGGATACAACCGCCCTCCTCCTTGGAGAGGTTCAACGTGGCGGGCAGTGTCGCCAGGGATTTGGAGTCCGATGGGAAGCCGTCCGACGAGGAACTTCGCCTCGAACGAAGGCCCCGCGCCCGATTGAGCGCGGCGGACAAAAGTGTCTTCATTATCTAGTCTCCCTGTTGCATCCGTTTCTCTGTTTCTGTTTTTCTCGTTTTCTAGTCTCCCGTCCCCCGTTACATGAGGTGGCGGCGCTACTTATAGACGTTCCCCAACTTCTAGTCACTCGCAAACAATACATATGATCCAACATAATTAGTTAACAACACATCTGGCTAATGACTTCATACCGGCATGAATTGGCATGCGGACGGGCTAGACTTCTGTGAGATTGGGCTGCCTTTATGTCTTGTAGATGGGATTGAGTTGGGCCATGAAAAACCCCAAAATTTCAAACCAGATTTTTGTTTGGTTTTTGCTGAATTTTTTGAGTGAATTCTGGAAACTTTCCCTTTTGGGAAAGTTCCCCTAGGTCCCGCTTTCCTTTTTCGGCCGGCGCCGCTCCCCTCCGTTGGCGCCCTCTCTCTTTCCGCCGCTCTCCCTCACGCGCTTGCGCCGCGGCCACCGTGGGCGCCGCCTCCCTTCCGCCTCTCCCCTCCCGGGCGCCTCCGGTTTCTCGCCGCGCGCGCTCCGCTCGCTCGCGCGCGCGCGCTAAGCGCTGCGCGTTGCGCGCCCGCACCGCTCCTGCGCCAAGGCCGCGCCGGCTCCAGCGCCGCTCCGCTTGGGACCGCGTCGTCCCGACAGCCCGATCCAAGACGTGGGCGCTATCGCGCCACGTCGCCCGCCCCTGCTCGGCCCACTGGCGATCGCGCGCCACCCTCTCCGCAGCGACGCGCGCCCGCCGCCGCTGGCTCACTCGCTCGCTGTCGCCTCGGCGTGTGCGAGAGCCGACGCCACCGTCCCATCCGCGGAGAGACTCCCCACCAGCTCCTGTACCTCCTCCTTGACCCGCAAGCCGCGCCGAGCCTTTCCCCGCACGGCTTCGCCCTCCCTCCGCCCGAGGTATAAAAACCCCCTTCTGCCCCCTCGCTCTTCCTTTGCTTCCCGAGCCTCCCCACCGTCCTCAATCACCTCCCACCACCTCCAAGGGTCCCCAGGAGCAGCCAATCGAGGCCTCGCTGCCCCAGGCCCCGCCGCCATCCTCCCCTGCGCCGGCAAGCCCCAAAAAGGCAATTCCCCTCTACCCTTCTCCATCTACCAATTCATTTGTCCCTGAGCACCTCCACGGCCCCCTGACGCTTTTGGTGAACTCCCCTGGCCCAGTGCGAGCTTGTGGAAGCCCGGCGCTGAAGCTCACTGCCGCCCCTACCGTGCGCCCGTGGCCAGCCATCCTCGACGCTCCTCAGCTAACCTCGCCGCCACCAACGTGAGCCTCTTGACCCCCTGTCTGTGTAACCGCGACCGATTGAACTCTCTCGCCGCCGATGAACCCTTCCGCCACCAAATACCCGAAGCACCCCGTCTTCCTCCGCGCTCTCCTTTGATCCCTACCCTTCCAAGGCCCCAAAATGGATTCCTCGCCCTCTCTCTCGGTGCCCTTGATCGCGCGGCGCCTCCGCGCCGGACGCCGCTGCCGCCATCGCAGCTCGCCGACCGCATCAGAAGCGGCTAGAGGTAGAAGACGACGCCCCTCGCGACGTGGCCTTCTCCCGTCCGCCCATCGCGACCGTAATATCCAACCTCGACCGTCTGATCTTCCGCACGCCGGCCGTCTCTTTTATTTCGCCGCCGTCCGATCCTCCCCCTTGCCGCATCGTGTTCGCCCGCTCGCTCGCCATCCCGCCCGCTCGCCTCTCCGCGTGTCGTCCATCCGAGCCGCCTCGCGTGGGCGCCTTCCTCGGCTGTCTGCCGTCTCCAAGGCTGCCGCTGGCCGCAGACGCCGCCGCGGCCGCGCTGCCTTCGGCCTTTGCGCGGGCGCCATCAGAGCGTGGGCCAGCCGAGCACTGCTCACATGAATTTCCAATGACTTTTCCAATTTCCAAAATCGAGAAAAATCCAAATAAATCCTAGAAAATCACAGAAAATCACAAAAATTCCCAAATTTCACCACTTTGCTCCAAATATTGTCCTGATCCCATTTGTGACCTCCTTTCCACCAAATTCATCCCAATTAAATTCCTAAAATTCCCTATTTGGAGATTTGTGCATTTTATTCCTTTTTAATTAGTTTATTTTTTCCTCGCTTGATTAGTCTCAAGCTGGATTTAATTATTTTATGTGTTTGCGCTAGTGTCGGAGATTCCAGAAGTTCAAGTGCAAGCTCAAGATCCAGGCGTTTCTACGTTCGAGCTAGCTGAGATCATCCGGATTGACGGCAAGTCCCAAATCATTTGATCATGTTGCAACCCATGTTATCTAATTATGCTATTATGTTATTTGCATTGAGCTAATTGTGAAATGTTAATTCAAAGTAAAATAAAATGTTTAGAATGACTTGTTATGTAGTTAATCCTACCACCGTTAAATGCCCTGTTAAATTTGTTGCCATGCCTTTGTAACCCTAGAAATAATTATCTGTTAATCTAGATAAATTGTAGGGTATTATTATCATGCAAAGTCTTATACTAATAAGGTCGTGGCAGCGAGCCAACAGAATTTGTAAAACCCGACTCTAGGGTAGGGTGGTATGGGACACCGTGCCCTAGAACGGAGAGTGCCAGCGTGCACAAGGTAGGGTAAGAGGGTTGTGGTGCGCCGCAAGACGGATTATCCGCCCATCTCTTACCCTAGGATTGAAGGTAGGGGGTGGTGGTGCGCCGCAAGACGGATCTTTCGCCCACCGCCACCTAGGTTGGGTCGCGGGCTGTAAGGTTGCGGACCATGTGAAAATATAAGGATCAAACCCTTACGCCGAGCAAATGTCATAGTGATCGCTCAACCACGGTGTTGATTTGTCAACCACGGTTTAGTACTGCTCAACTTAAGTGAAACCTCGCATTAGGTCCCCACAACTCGGGCCGGGTGTGCGGGATTATTACCTATCGTGAATTGTATACCAAGAGTTGAGCAATGAAAGACCGGTTCCTTAACTCACCATGAGGGTTAAGGGTGCGTGTGGGTAAAGTGAGCAAACTCTGCAGAGTCAATAAATGGTATTCGAATACGCCGTGCTCCGGTTAATGGGGTCATCACTTGGTGATTCCAAGAAGAAAGCTTAAGTAGTTTTGTTCATGCTTTAACTTGATTTAGTTGGTTAATTAACTCTTCATAAAAAACCCCTGAGATCTTAAGTAGTTTTGGGTCCGTTTTATTAAAATGTTTGCAAATAAAACTGCATCCACCAAAGCTAATAAAACAAGTATACTCCCTTCCATTGTTTTCCGTGCATATAGTAAGATAGAGTCCCTTTGGGGCTTGCTGAGCCGGTTGTTTGGCTCACGGCTTGCTTAATCCACTCTTTAGAGGATCAAGACGAAGGTGAAGGTCTCCCCGTTGAGGAAGTCCCGGAGGATCTCTTCTTCGACGAGGACCCGTGGCTTTAGGTCTTGGCCGCGCTCAAGCGGATCTTGGAGCTTCTGTAATGTAATTATACTTTGGGCTTGCACGCCCCGCTGTCAAAAGCTGGATGTTATTCCATATGTGAAATATATGCTGGACTTTTGTTGTAAGCATGCAATGGTATACTCTTGCGCGACACTCTATAACTGTTCATGCGTGAATGGTTGCGGAGTGCCGTGTCCGTACGCGCCCCTGGAAACAGGGGCGTTACAGGCCATATGGCACTTGATGCCATCGATGGTGGCTGCACGACCACACTCCTTGCAATGTTATCTCCCCTTGCTTTCTGGCAGAAATGACGTCTTCTTGTACTCTTACGACTTTAGCACTAGACTTCTCTATTTTCCTTGTGATTCTAAAGTCTTCACATCCATCAAATCCAAGAATGCATAAAGAACTTGCATGAGGTAATATATTATTCTCATCCATACAAGTGAATTAATTAAGAAACAAATTCACCTGTTTATTTAAAAGTTTAGCTCTCGCTCTAGTCATTGGACCTTTTGGTACTTCATGAATAGTTGGACAATTTGGAGAAAGCGACGACGTGGTAGCAGTAAGGATGTCCTCATCACGCGCGGTATAGGGGATGAGCCATCGACATAGTCGGCGGCGGCATCCGCCATGGCGAACGAGCCGATGACCCCAACGTCGATGCTCATGTCAGGGAAGCAGGGTGGGCTAAGTAGGCGCGGGTCGAGGGGGTGCCGTGATGGCGACGTTCTCCATGGAGGTGTTCGACAACGAGGTGGTGCCACCCACGCTGAACAGCATTGCACCCATCCTGCGCGTCGTTGCCGAGATCGAGCCCTAGCAACCCCGCGTCGCCTACCTCTGTACGTTGCACAGTGGAAGCATTTTTTATGTTTTTTCGAGGGATTTTTGGTGTGTTTAGGGCACAGCTTGGCGCATTTGGTATTTGGAATGAAATAAGCAAGTCGCAATGGTTTTTTGTTTTTGGCGTTTGATAAAAGATCGCATAGCCTGTGTAGTGTGTAATTGGGAGGTTACTTCTATGCTCACAAGTTTGAAAAGTTTGTGCTAAAATTTCTCTAATTTGGTGCTTTTTTCCTTTTTCGGGAAGTTAATTTTTCAGTAGTTTCACTCCTGTATGCAAGGTTTATATCAGATCACTCTTGTGTTTTAGAGCACAGATTAGGTTTTGTTGATGGAATCTCCGATGTTATCAATGTATATAGGAGTGGTCCGATGTTATCACTTGGAAATGGACTTGAGTCATTGGAAGGAAGGGGAGATCTAGCCCTTTTTTTTGGTTCAATTTTGGGGAGAAAGATATAATGAAAATAGGGAAATGAACAAGGAACAGGGAGATAAGGGGCCAGCGTTATCAGATTTTGCATAGCCTATTCTTGAATCCAACGATCTTGCTTTAAAAATGTTGATTTTCTTTCTTATGCAACCCAACAGGACAATAGCCCGGGTCTCATGAAGCATGTAAAGAAGAGCGATGCCCACGAAATTGAGAGCTTCTAGCAGCAGTATTATGAGTCTATGAGAACTACGTCTGCGCCCTCAACAAAGGAGAACAAGCTGACAGGTAATTTCCCAATTCCTAAACTATAATCCAATCTAATCCCTCACGATCACACATCCAGTCCCATGACAATGTCGCCTGCAAGGCTCAACTTGGGAAGGCCTACCAGACGGTCGGAGTCCTCTTCGAGGCACTCTGCGCCATCAACAAGAATGAGAAGGTCGAAGAAATTAACCCAGAGGTTCGTGCTCACTGTTACCTAATTATCGTCGTCCTTTCTCAATTGAAATTTAGGTTCTCTCAAATGAAAAGAATTTCTCTAAAATCCCACTGCACAGATTATTCGCCTGCACGAGGATGTGCAAGAGAAGAAAGACATCCACACGCTATTCAATATCCTCCCTCTCGATGCTGCCAGTGCATCCCAGTCTATCATGCAGAGGGAGGAGGTATATACGATTCAGAATAATGGAATCTGTTTCCTCAAAAATAACAATGACACCATGTGCTGGTTCAATGAAAGAAACTGACGTGGCCATCCATTGCCCATTTCGAGTTAAGTGGTCGACAATAACCTATATCGTGTCATGTCCATTTTGGATTTTCAGTAAGCCAATAATGAAATCCATACCAATGTCATCCCATTTACACTTGAGAATCTTCGAAGGTTGGAGCAATTCCACTGGTCGCTGGTGCTCTAACTTGATTCTTTGGCACACATCGCAAATGGCAACATGTGCGGTGATGTCCTTTGTGTACCGTGGCCCCGAGGAGCCTGGCATAGGTGGTGCGGTGTCGGCACCACGTCAGCGAGGACTGGGCCATGTTGGAACTAATCTTGTTGATAGTGATCGGTGTTCGAGTCGTGTATAGTTGGTGTTTGAGTACTGTGTGGTCGGTGCTCGAGTACTGTGTTGTAGTCGGTGTTCGAGTACTATGTGGTCGATGCTCGAGTATTGAGTAGTCTTGAGCAGAGTACTTGTGTGTCGAGTACTATAAAGTTGAAGATCCCAGAGTCGAGAGTAGTCAGAGACTCCAGAGTAGAGTACTCATGTGTCAAGTACTAAGTAGTGTCGAGTTCTCGTGTGTCGAGTACTAGATAGTCATGTATCGAGTACTCGTGTGTCGAGTACTAGGTAGTCGGAGTCAAGTACTCGTGTGTCGAGTACTTGGTGGTCGCAGTCGTGAGTCGATCTGCGCAGTGACCATAACTGCAGTGGTCGTAGCTACAGTTGTCATAGCTATAGTGGTCGTAGATCGGCAGTCGTAGCTACAGTACCTGGCCAGAGTTGCGGTCGAGAAACCATGGTCGAAGTACTTGTAAGTCGAGTAACAGCCATGGTTGAAGACACTGTGGTTGAAGAGTCATGATTGAAGAGCTGTGGTCGAAGTCACCATGGCCAAAAAGCCATCGAAGAGGCGCAGTGGTCATGAGTTGTCACTGTGGGTCCAAGTAATGGCTAAATAAATGTGTTAGCAGATTAGTGGCTGCATGCAACGGAAGCATTAGTAGCTGCATTTTTTCTATGTTAAAGTTAGTATTTACTGGTGGTAATGTACCATCAAAGACTTATAACTGATTTGTTGTATTCAGTAGTATCAATAGTATAATAAGAAGAGAAAATCGAAAAGTTGTACGGCATTACGTAACGAAAAATCTCCATGCATCTGAGTTGATCATAAGAACTTTATGTGTCTGAGTTGCTCGAAAGTGTTCATATGTGTTGTGCCTACTATAAGTGTGCGTTTTGATCTGTCTGGACAAACAGGCCAAGCACAGGATGGGGACCGTGGTTGCTATCGCTCCGCCCAAAGCCGCCCGGCGTGGGCACGCGAAGAACGGCACTGCATCGCGGTGCGGGCCAGAGCTTGTCGCACGCCGTCCGCCGTTGGTTCGAGGAATGGCCCGTCGGTCCGGCGACCGCCAAACCGGTCGGTGCCATCGCTCCGGCTCGGTGTTTACCAAGTAGGGTCGATGTCGATCGCGCCGCCGTCGGCGCCGCGACGGTACCGCCATGCCGGGCTCGCCGCGCGCTTTGCTGCGTCGCTTCACCCAGACACCACGTAGGGCCATGCGCATAGCTCGCGTGTGCTCGCTCCGATCGCCGTGCGGCCCCCGCTGGCCGCCGCATGTTGGAGGTTGAAGGAAGCCACACGGCGATGGACACTACTACGAAAAAGGTCATCACGACGGTTCGAATCGTCATCACAGAGCGGTTTTGTGAACCGTCTCAGATTTATGGGTCGATGATAATCGAAGGTCATCACGCACGGTTTTGAACCGTCGCGATTATCGATATCACAGACGGTTTTGAGTTAAAAATCGTCGCGTGATAGCTGATAATCACGACGCGTTGGGAGTTAAAACCGCTGCGCGATTATCGCTATCACGCAGCGGTTTTAACTTAAAACCGCTCGCGATTATCATCTATCACGAGCGGTTTTTAACTCCCAACCGCTCGCGATTATCAGCTATCGCGCGGTTTTAAACTCAAAACCGCTGCGGATTATCACTATCACGAGCGGTTTTAACTCCCAACCGCTCAGTGATTATCAGCTATCACAGACGGTTTTAACTCCCAACCGCCTCGTGATATTCCCTTCAACCCTAAATATATTTACATTTATTGGCTAGCCTCAGAAATGCTAGCCATGCCCATCAAACAAGCTAAACACGACATAAAACATATACAATTCACACATCTCATTTCATTTCGATACATTTCACATCTCAATTCATTTCACACATAAACATCCAATTGACAACGCACTTCATTTCACAAACATAAAGCATCCATTTCGCAAATCAATTCATTGAATTGAAATAAAATATCCATTAACAAATACACAATTGTAAAAGATCTACAATCAGTATTTGCACTTAGAATTACAATAAAAATCATTCGGCGGTGGAACTCTCCATCCGATCTTACAACTTTTGTCCACAAAACCAAATGAGCTCTCCTCGAATTTTTGCAAAATCCGGCTGTGTCAATGCAGATGTAGAGATGGACGCAGCCTGTCGATAGGAATATGAACGCGCGCATATATAAAACTTGACATGTATGAAATAAATGTGGGAAGATTGACAAACCTTAGAATTGGTGATCTTGGTGGAATCGAGGAGTAGTCTCATATGGTGGCACACGTAGTATCCACACGTGTTGCCCGTTCTTCCGTGGCACCAAAAAATATAATGTGTTAAATCAAGTGGCATTACTACTATATGTTGTATATGATTAATTAATGTGTAGCTAGCGAATACGAAACTTGCGATCATGTTTCAAGGCCTTGGCCCCGTCGTCGAGTCACGTGTTTGTTGAACGTATGTGGTGAGCGACCTTCGTTATTCAAAAGTTAGCTTAGTTATTCGGAAGGAAAGAAAGAGTACAATGTACAATGTACGCACCTATCGAGTATTTGGGCGATAGTCTGTACTTGATTTGTTCTTACTTAGAGAATCAAGGTATATAGCCTTGTTCCATTTTGGTATAATTACAATTAAAATCCAATGGAATTTCTCATTGTATGGCATAAGAACAAATTCCTTATCTTGGTAAGCCAAAGAAGTGCTTTTGTAATATAGTCCTCGACGAAGGATGCATTCTCGATGATGGTATCAATGGCGACCAAGCGTGGGTCCAGAAACCAATTCGTGATTTGGATGATCTAGCTTGGTCAAGATGAATCTATATATATAACACAGAAAGCAACAAATTGTGACATATATCGGTATTACGTGAGCAGAGATCGTGATTGTACAGACTTACAGCGTCCAAAGATCGAACAGTGAGGCGTCGAGAGCGTTGAGCGTGAAAAGTTCAAATATATCGTCAAAGGTCACCGCGAAGACACGATCCCGAGCTTCGTGCAAGAAATGTTCCAGCTTGAATTTGACAGCGATACCTGAGCGCCGTTACGCTCGCTTATTGGATTGTTCCATATACCAAAGGTGGAATCTTTGGCAACCAAGTCCTAGTTTTTGGAGCTCTTCCTGGACTACCATCGGCTGACCTAGCACGAATTTGTGGGCCAATGGCATAGACGGGATATCGTCATCATCCTTCGTCTTTGATTTGCTCTGGATTTAGATCTAATCGAATAACTACAGCGCACACGAAAACCCTAGTGAGAGGGTATATGTAGGCAGATTATCACAGCCGGTTCTAAACTTAGAACCGTCTGTGATAATAAACTACCACAGACGGTTCTAAATTTAGAACCGTCTGTGATAATATGCCTTTGCCGACTGTTGCAATTAAGACAACACCAATAACTACACACTGCATTCATATCAACTACCAAACAGTGCATTCATATACAACACCAACCGCTTGATACATTTTGTCATTCTCAAATACATCACGCATATACATTTTCACATATACATCTCAAAATTGACTACATCACACATTTTCACATATACATCTCAAAATTGACTACATCACACATTTTCACATATACATCTCAAAATTGTCACACATTTTCACATATATATTCTTATTGTACTTGCTTATTTCCTTTAAAAATTAGCCCTTCATCATGATCAATGCGTACGTACATATATAACAACTTAGTATTAAAATCTAGATTAACTAATTATAACTACGTATATACCGGCCACATTTATTATATTCAGACTTAATTTGCTAGCTCAATTCATATTACAAACACAACAGCTATTATATAACCAACAATTTTGCAAATTAACCATCTTCAATAACCACTCATGGATTACTTAGACCTAAATTGTAATGCAATTAAAGAAAAATAAATTTCATTACTAACCATATCTACAAGAACCAGAAAGTCTGAATCTTAATTCAAAGCTCAATCTTTGCCTCTTCTCCCACCAAATTAACAGCCTGAAATCGCCTAGCTTCCTCCCGAGTGAAAAAGTGCACAGCAGGTGGCTAGATCTGGATCGAAATGAAGACAGATGCGGTCTGAACAGCGCAGTAAATGCCCTGGTCATTATCAAAGACGTCTGTGATAATCATTAGCACAGACGGTTTTTAACTAAAACCGCTCTGTGATAACAATTATCACGAGCGGTTTTATAAAAACCGCTCGCCATAAGCTTCAAAATTTCGATCCATTGCGTAACGCCGTGTTTCGATTGCGTAACGCCGTGTTTCGATTGCGAGCGACGTGTTTCGTGGCGTGTTTCCATTAACGTCATCGATCGTTATCTGGCGTCTATATCATTAATATTTGGGTATACGAATCGTTTGTGATAATGCTTATATTTGCACGCACTATTCCATTTCTTCGATCTAAACGTCTCGTCCTCTCCTCATCTTCTTCGATCATCACCACATTTCTCAACAATGACATCTAAAATTTTGTTCATCTCCTTCCTCTCATCTATCCATCATGAGTTGCTCGGCCGCAACCTTACAGCGACCAACGGTTTACGTCTGAGCATCTCCTCCGCTCACGCTCGCTCTCCTTCCTCGACTCGCCTCCAATATCGTCCGTCAACTAGACCTCATCATCCGCCGTCCGACGGAGGTGTCTCGTTCTTTGCTCACGAAAGGAAACGCCTCACCTTGTTCTTCTCTACAATGTCCACAAAGCGGAGGAAGCTCTTGCGAAGCGCGAGTGTGCTAGATAACCTTTCCGATCAAGCGGACTACGCGATTCTCATGAAGTTTATCATGCCATCCTCTTTGAGATTATGGGCCATGCTAATGATTTGCCCAGCTAGAGGAGTGTAGGAGCCAGATATTAACATCCGGATTCCTCGTGATTACTTGCACTATTCCCTGGATCGAGAGATAGTGCTCACGATTCTGATAATGAATATCAAAATACATATCATGCGGAGCGTAAATTTAATAGTAGACTTACTCATGGGCCGATTAAGCGAAATCATTAAATTGCAGCAGCGAAGAACGAAGCACACAGGTGGGACCTTCAAGACACGCCCACAGCGACCAACCGGAGGTTCGCGACCTAGCCCTTGACATCTTCATCTTCTCTGCCACTTGTCCAATCTTGTTGCTGCGGTAGCAGATGATTTGATTCTGATTCTGAATTTTGTCGCAAAGCGGCGTGAGCACTCCGACCCGTGCTCCAGCGAGCCAATACAGAATGCAAATAAATAGTATGCATAGCTTAACAAAGGAGAGGCTCGGGCTATTTTATTTTCGCGTGAGTGCTTTTGAATACAATTAATTAAAAACCTATGACTTAGCAATTTTGGAACAAATCATAATGTACAAGGAAATGCATTATTAATATCGATTCAGATTCCATCCACCGTTACATGGCATCTGCACCATATAGCAATTTCTTCACGTTATAGCCGCTTAACTTACCATCGGGCGACACCCAGACAACTCCAAACTAGGGCCTTTCATCGCCTCCACTTTTCCATCCCACCCACAAAACATTTTGAAATAGAACTATATCCGGTTAAGTTCCTATGTCCGCCCTTGACCGTGGGCACGGCTATTCGAATAGTTTTGACTCTGCGAGTTTGTACACTTTCACCACAAGAAACAATCAACTCGTTGCCCACACGATCCCTTAGTCATGTGGTTGAGCGGACCATCACAGTGACTTTTCAAAGTATCTAGACCCTTTTGTCATCTCACTTTTATGGGAAATCGCCCACTTGCGGTGGGTCCCATCTGTCAGGCGCTGGATGTTTCCCACCACTACGCAATGCGGACTTCTTCCTCTCCGCAACGTAGGACACCGGGAAACTTCACCTCCACCGGTGTCCCTTCAGCCCCCTTGCCATAGCGTAGCCCCTTCACCCCCCTACCAGTGAGATGAGTCCGGAGTTTCGATAAATTTACTTAGCCAAGTTGTAATTTACAGACTTGTGGTTGTACTGTTTTACACAGGAGGTCATGACAAGATTCAGTCCTTAATAGTATCTGGGCGGTTCTACCACAAACCACACTCTCGTGCACCCCTGCACCATACCCCCGAACCATCCGCCCAGATAAATAAGCAATTTGAGGTTTTTGGGAATATAAAATAGCCATATCTAACATATACCAGTCATTACCACCATGACTGCCCAACCAATTTTTCTCAGGATTAAAAGTGATGCTTGGGCGCTCTCGCGCCCATGAGTATCTAGACAATACTAAGCATGGCATATATTTAGAGACTTATTTTCGAAAGATTACTATTATAATTTTGCTAGGGCGACAAGGTTTACACATTCAAATATTCCAAAGGAGGGGTAATATTATTCAAGGTAAACAATAGGCACATAACTAGCATATTAAATTAAACATGTATTTGCATATAAAATAACAAAGATGCAATTTGATAATTTAAAACAAGGTAATTTGCGTATGTAGGTTCAACATGATCAAAGTATTGACTCGCTCGGCGCGACTTCATGTGTCTTGAGCTCACAATAATTTCTCTTGAGCTTCTGGTCTTTATCTCCACTTCGAGCTTATCCTCGCTGATTCCATTAAATCTTCACGACTTCCAATTTCTAATTATGCGACAACGACTGAATCCAAATGAAAGCAAATAACTTAAAAGATTCAAATAAATCCGAATAAATTCAACTTTTGTTTAATTATGAGTTAATGGGTGATTTGGATGATTTGAGGCAAGGCTGGTGGTAGTATACGATGACTTGTTCTTTTTGTTTATAATCTCTTTTATTATTATTATTATTATTATTATTATTATTATTATTATTATTATTATTATTATTATTATTATTATTATTATTATTATTATTATTATTATTTCTATTTATCAAGGAAGTTCTATGAGTTAGGTTAGACCTATGAATCAGCGTATGAGTCTAGCGGAGCATTACTTTGTTAAGTGTTGATATCCAGGGCATATGATGTCCACATTTTTAAGTCCTATATTATTATCCATTAAATCTTATGTTAAAGTTTAATTTATGGCACGTTATTATTTTGTCTATACTTCAACTATTGTTAGGCTTAGCTTTACTTTAATTTAAATTTATCCATCTAGTAAGGCTTGCTATACGGTTTCATGTTTCAACATAGCTGCTAATTAAATCTACCAAGAGAATTTGTTTTAATGATGGCATGCTAGGGCATATATGCTAATTATAATTTGAACATTTAACCAAATTGTTTTTCTTTATCCATGCCCTTAATTAATATTTAGTCTTTTTAGATTATTGCTCAAAACCATATTATTTAATCATATACGAGCTAACCCAAATTTAAGTATTAAATAATCTCATTTACATCCTTATTTAATTTTCATTACATTCTCTGAATCATTCTCAAATTTTCCTTGATTTTTATTAATTAAAATGGGTTACAAAAATGGACTACTAATGTGAGGAAAAACTGTGCAGTGAACGGATTTGAACTCAAGACCTGCTGTATGCATAGCTCAGCACGCCGCAGCCAACCAACTGAGCATCCAATCTCCTGTGTTGGGAGGGGAAAACAAATTAGAAGAATCAGGCGAGGAGCTGAGCTCAAAGCAGAGCACCCAGGCGGCGCTCGGTGCTGGCCTTGCCGCCGGCAGGAGGTGGCCGGGGAGGCTAGGCTAACCAAAGAAATGGATTCCCGGAAAGTGAGGAAGCTAATGGGGTGGTGCCTCGGCTTGAATGGCGGTGAGGCGGCTCGGCAGGATGGAGCGGCCGCGGTGGGGTGGAAATGGGGACGGCAGCGCCGGCGTGGAGGGAAGGAATCCGGCGAGTGCTCAAGCAATAGAGGAGGCCAGGGAAGCTTACCCAACGGCCGACAGGGGTGGAGAGACTCCGAGGTGGCTCGGCGGCGTGAGCCCGGCGCGGCGAGGAGGCGCGCGGTGCCGGCGAAGCACATCCAACTGGGAGCCTGGGGAGACCGGGAGTGGATTCACGGTGCTCGGAGGTGGTGGGAGGAAGGAATTGAAATTTGGCGGTGGATTCGCGACTGCCCGGCGGCCGTTCTGAGGAAGATGAGGCGCCGGTGAGCTACGGCGGTGAGGCTCAATTGCTTGGAGTGGGAAGCGAGACGGACGTGGCGTAGCGAATGGAGAGGCCTCGGGTTTTATAGGCGGCGGGCGCGGCTAGCCACGCTGCTGGCGACGCGCGCGCGTCGGGGACAAGCGGCGGTCGGGTGGCGGTGGCGGCGGCGTGTCGGGCGGCAGCGGGCGGCGGTATGGCCGCGGATCGAGGAGCTCGCACGTCGGCCGTGTCCCACGCGCGAGTCTTGCGGCTTTTGACCGGGACGAACGGCGGAGAGAGCTCGAGCGCACGCGTGAGGGAGAGGAGGAAGGAGACAAGGAAGGCGCTGCAGATCGGGCCCCTCCCGCCAAATGGAGGAGGCGAGGAGGTCGCGGGCCCGCCTGGCAGAGGGAGCAGCGCGGGGGCGAGCTGGGCCACGGGCGCACGCGCGGGGGAGCGGGCTGGCGAGTGCGCGAGCCGGATGGCTGGGCCGTTCGGCCACAGCGAAGGAGCGGGAGAGAGGGGGCTGGGCCGGGGTAATGGCCGGCCTGGTTTCCCTTTTTCTCTTTTCTTTTATTTTATTTCCCTTTTTCTCACCAAATTTTGTATTTATAATTTTAGGCACTATATTTGTAGGTGCAAAATTCTAATATGGCTATTCCTATGCATATATATTTATATATCCATATATGTTGGTATTTTTAAATTTTTGCTCCTTTATTACTCTTGCCACTATTTTTAAAAATGGGTCTTAAGGTTTTTAAATCATATTTTCTCCGTGTCCTTTCTGGATCATCTTTTCAGATTCTCATTTAAAATTTTTAATTCTCTAGTATTTAAATATGTTTGTTTTCTTCTTGATCCTTTCAACTTTTGAAACATTAACCAAACTTTCGAAAAATATCATAAACTCCAATTTCAAATAAAACATTTGGCAAAAATAATTCAAAAACTTCACACTCTTCAAATTTAAATTTTCAGGATGTTACAAATCTACCCCCCTTAAAAAGAATCTCGACCCCGAGATTCCGGTAGAGCAGAAAGAATGGAGATGAGTTATGCTAGCAAAAGGTTTTACGGTGTTGCTTGACGTATGTTCCGTAGCTTCACGGAGAGATGAAAATCTGCACAGCAGGGGTTAGAACTTGGAGAAGTCAAAAGGGAAGAGAGAAACTTTGTTCTCCTGGATAGGTCGTAGACTTCCAGAGGCCTGCTTGTTGACTTTGTCGTTTCCTCATCTTCGTAGGATGGAGTAGTCGCATTGTCTATTGGGCATATGATGGGCATAGAATTCGTACTGATGGGTAGGTAGCATTAGCCTATGCCCTAGGGAGTAGACGGTCTGAAGGATGCCGATACGAGGATGGATACATCTATATAGCGGTCTTTTGTCCTTATCACTCTAAGACTTCTGGTCTTACAAATCTTCTGATATTGGTCTTGATCGGTCTCGGTCCAAAATAGTTATCTTCATGGCGGTTTTCCAAAGATTCTTGTCTATCCTTGCTACCCCCTTAAATAAATGACAGTGGCTTTAGTTATCCCTTCAAACTCGAGCATAACAAGTCCTATGGTGACTCGAAAACTCGTCCGTTGTATCTCACCGCTGGTCAACAATGTGCTCATGTAGTAGTCCTTGGGGCAAGAGTCTTTTTTCGCGGAATAGGTGACCTCGCTCAGTGGACACTCTCCTGGCAGTGGTTTTCTTCACAGTGAAGTTGTTTTCCTTAAGTACAGGAAGGTTGTAGAATCTTCATTTCTTCGTAATTGCCTTAGTTTTTGGTTATCCGTTATTTCACTTCTGTGGATCCAATGGGCTTTTCAGCAAAAGGTGAGAGGGAATAGCATGAGGTAAGGATAGAACCGTGGGAACAAGGTGATCTAACCCATATAAATTTTTAAAAGAGCACTCCCAGGAAACTGGGGTGATACGAAATCATACGAACTTTCGAAAACAACTTTTCCCATGACTGCGAAATAGGACACCCGAGGGCAAAAAGGCAGTGCACAGGGCCCAATGAAAATCTGACGACAGTACAACGTCTACTCGGGGAAACACACAAAAGAGGGCGAAGGGTTTATCTGCATAGTCTGTTTAGAACGAAACCACCTTATCTTCAAGACCATCTTCGACGATCCTAATCTTAAATTTTTGGAGCAAGGGTAAGAGAAAGTGGATTAAATTTTCTCTTGAAATCCATAGAAGGAAGAGGAAAGTATTGGGAGGTAATTAGTACTCATTCTTGTAATTGGTTTGGAAATACAAAATCTTATATTATATTTTTTTTGTAAAGGTATACTAATCTCTCCAATATCCATCAATGATTTGATTCACTCCCGTATGATCTTTATACACAAGGCTTATAATCCAACGGCCTTGATAATTTAACTTCCATTTTTGCAACTTGCTCATAGGCTATCTTCCTTCAGCATTTAGTCACAGTATTATTGCTGTCTAAAACTCCAAACAGCAAGCGTCATCACTTATTTGTTCCACCAACCATACCCTTTTGCATTGCATCATCCACCTTTTCATTAATCCAGCCATGGTTATCTAATTCTTGCATAAATCTTTACTTCCAACATAATTTTGTGAATCGAATCTTGTATTTTACTATGTATGTATAATCCCAATCTTGGGTTTATTATTTGTCAACTCTACAATCTATTGGAAATCCAATACCTTTACTTTGGACCCACCAATCAAATAAATTTTTTTTTACATCTCCCATTTTTTTATCCAACCGGGATTACCAAATTCTTATATAGATCTAACTTTCCACCCCATCTTTATAAATCCAATCTCAGGTTCGTTAATTGCCAATTTAATCAGCTTTCCAGTCCAATGAAGATCTAGTATTCTTTATTTAGATCCACCGATGACTTTCGTATCATGACCTCTAATAATCTAGTCTGGTGTCATTGATTCAAATCCATAGTTTGCTTCTCCAATGATCAACTTAAATCTTCACTATATGTCTACTCTTCAATTCTGAATTCTAATGATTATCTAACATTATTACTTTTAATCCACCAGTATCATTTATATTAGGACTTCCTAATAATCCAAGATTGTATTCCAATTCATAATTGCTCCTCTAGTAACCAACCTAGATCTTCACTATCTCCAATCTGTTTCATTATTACATACATCCTCTGGGAATTGTGTTATCAATAATGTCTATACTCCGATAGTTGTTATCACATCTCCAATTTCTAACTATTTTATTTAATGCATCCAGCTATCGATCATATTCTATTATTCCATTATTATATTCATCTTCCAGGAATTTGACAATTACCAGTGTTGCAATCCTTTGATTAGTTTCACACTTTCTATTTCTCCAAGAACCTCTTAATTCATCTATTCATTTAGGCTCCACTGATACATTTATCCAAATTCACATTATTGTTTCCTCCCAAGATAAAACAATCGTTGAGATTAAGCCTCAAGGTTCAGCATTATGATTCCTAGCCCAAGGTATGTTTTTATCGAAAATTTACAAGAGGAGTACGGGATTTTTATCGCTTGAATTCGGGATGGGAGAGCTTCAGAAGTAAATTGGCTAGGGCAGCATATAGATGAGGGGAAAATCATCTAAGAGAGATGAGAATGAGCAATATAACTTAATTTTGTGAAAATAGGTAATGAGAAAATAATTCTAGTCATGATCTAACGGCCAGGCTAATTAGGTCACGACCTGCAGTAGATATGCTCTGATACCATCCCTATAGGAGCCCAGATATTAACATCTGGATTCCTCTGTGATTACTGCACTATTCCCTGGATCAGTAGATAGTGCTCACAGTTACAGTAATGAATATCAAAATACATATCATGCGGAAGCGTAAAATTTAATAGTAGACTTACTCATGGGCCGATTAAGCCGAAATCATTAAATTGCAGCATGAAGAACGGCTACACACGGTGGGACCTTCAAGACACGCCCACGTGCAGCCAACCGGAGGTTCGCGACCTAGCCCTTGACATCTTCATCTTCTCGCCAGCTTGTCCAATCTTGTTGCTCGCGCGCAGTGATTTGATTCTCGATTCTGAATTTTGTCGCAAAGCGGCGTGAGCACTCCGACCCGTGCTCGCGAGCCAATACACGTAATGCAAATAAATAGTATGCATAGCTTAACAAAGGAGAGGCTCGGGCTATTTTATTTTGCGTAGAGTGCTTTTGAATACAATTAATTAAAAAAAACCCTATGACTTAGCAATTTTGGAACAAATCATAATGTACAAGGAAATGCATTATTAATATCGATTCAGATTCCATCCACCGTTACATGGCATCTGCACCATATAGCAATTTCTTCAGCGTTATAGCCGCTTAACTTACCACTGGGACGACACCCAGGACAACTCCAAACTAGGGCCTTTCACTGCCCTCCACTTTTCCATCCCACCCACAAAACATTTTGAAATAGAACTATATCTGGTTAAGTTCCCATGTCCGCCCTTGACCGTGGGCACGGCTATTCGAATAGTTTTGACTCTGCAGAGTTTGTACACTTTCACCACAAGAGACAATCAACTCGTTGCCCCACACGATCCCTTAGTCATGTGGTTGAGCAGACCATCACAGTGACTTTTCAAAGTATCTAGACCCTTTTGTCATCTCACTTTTATGGGAAACTGCCCACTTGCGGTGGGTCCCATCTGTGCGCGGGATGTTTCCCCCAGCCACTACGCAGCCGGACTTCTTCCTCTCCGCAACGTAGGACAGCTGGGAAACTTCACCCTCCACTGGTGTCCCTTCAGGCCCCCTTGCCATAGCGTAGCCCCTTCACCCCCCTACCAGTGAGATGAGTCCGGAGTTTCGATAAATTTACTTAGCCAAGTTGTAATTTACAGACTTGTGGTTGTACTGTTTTACACAGGAGGTCATGACAAGATTCAGTCCTTAATAGTATCTGGGCGGTTCTACCACAAACCACACTCTCGTGCACCCCGCACCATACCCCGAACCATCCGCCTGGATAAATAAGCAATTTGAGGTTTTGGGAATATAAAATAGCCATATCTAACATATACCGCCATTACCACCATGATCGCCCAACCAATTTTTCTCAGATTGTGTGATGCTTACGCTCTCGCCATGAGTATCTAGACAATACTAAGCATGGCATATATTTAGAGACTTATTTTCGAAAGATTACTATTATAATTTTGCTAGGGCGACAAGGTTTACACATTCAAATATTCCAAAGGAGGGGTAATATTATTCAAGGTAAACAATAGGCACATAACTAGCATATTAAATTAAACATGTATTTGCATATAAAATAACAGCATGCAATTTGATAATTTAAAACAAGGTAATTTGCAGAAAGTGTAGGTTCAACATGATCAAAGTATTGACTCACCTGGCGCGGTTTACCGCGGTCTTGAGCTCACAATAATTTCTCTTGAGCTTCTGGTCTTTATCTCCACTTCGAGCTTATCCTCGCTGATTCCATTAAATCTTCACGACTTCCAATTTCTAATTATGCGACAACGACTGAATCCAAATGAAAGCAAATAACTCAAAAGATTCAAATAAATCCGAATAAATTCAACTTTTGTTTAATTATGAGTTAATGGGTGATGTGGATGATTTGAGGCAAGGCTGGTGGTAGTATACGATGACTTGTTCTTTTTGTTTATAATCTCTTTTATTATTATTATTATTATTATTATTATTATTATTATTATTATTATTATTATTATTATTTCTATTTATCAAGGAAGTTCTATGAGTTAGGTTAGACCTATGAATCAACAGATGAGTCTAGCTTGAGCATTACTTTGTTAAGTGTCGATATCCGGGCATATGATGTCCACATTTTTAAGTTCTATATTATTATCCATTAAATCTTATGTTAAAGTTTAATTTATGGCACGCTATTATTTTGTCTATACTTCAACTATTGTTAGGCTTAGCTTTACTTTAATTTAAATTTATCCATCTAGTAAGGCTTGCTATACGGTTTCATGTTTCAACATAGTCGCTAATTAAATCTACCAAGAGAATTTGTTTTAATGATGGCATGCTAGGGCATATATGCTAATTATAATTTGAACATTTAACCAAATTGTTTTTCTTTATCCATGCCCTTAATTAATATTTAGTCTTTTTAGATTATTTCTCAAAACCATATTATTTAATCATATACGAGCTAACCCAAATTTAAGTATTAAATAATCTCATTTACATCCTTATTTAATTTTCATTACATTCTCTGAATTATTCTCAAATTTTCCTTGATTTTTATTAATTAAAATAGGTTACAAAAATGGACTACTAATGTGAGGAAAAACAGTGCAGTGAACGGATTTGAACTCAAGACTCTCAGATGCATAGCTCAAAGACGCCGCAACCAACCAACCGAGCATCCAATCTCCGTGTTGGGAGGGGAAAACAAATTAGAAGAATCAAAGCAGGAGTCGAGCTCAAAGCGAGCACCCAGCGGCGCTCGGTGTCGCCTTGCCACGGCGAGAGGTGGCCGGGAGGCTAGGCTAACCAGTGAAATGGATTCCCGGAAAGTGAGGAAGCTAATGGGGTGGTGCCTCGGCTTGAATGGCGGTGAGGCGGCTCGGGCAGGATGGGAGCGCCGCGGTGGGGTGGAAATGGGGACGGCAGCGCCGGCGTGGAGGGAAGGAATCCGGCGAGTGCTCAAGAAATAGAGGAGGCCAGGGAAGCTTACCCAACGGCCGGCAGGGGTGGAGAGACTCCGAGGTGGCTCGGCGGCGTGAGCCCGGGGCGGCGGCGAGGAGGCGCACGGCGCCGCGGCGATCAACGGGAGCTCTGGGAGACCGGAGTGGATTCACGGTGCTCTGGAGGTGGTGTGGGAGGAAGGAATTGAAATTTGGCGGGATTCGCGACTGCCCGGCGGCCGTTCTTGAGGAAGATGAGGGCGCCGTGAGCTACGCGCGGTGAGGGCTCAATTGCTTGGAGGGAAGCGAGACGGACGTGGCGTGAGCGAATGGAGAGGCCTCCGGGTTTTATAGGCGGCGGGCGCGGCTAGCCACGCGGCGTGCGCGCGCACGCCGGGACAAGCGGCGCGGTCGGGTGGCGGTGGCAGCGGCGTGTCGGGCCGCGGCAATGGCGGCGGGTATGGCCGCGCGGATCGAGGAGCTCGCGACGTCGGCCGTGTCCCACGCGCGAAGTCTTGCGGCTTTGACCGACGAACGGCGGAGAGAGCTCGAGCGCACACGTGAGGGAGAGGAGGAAGGAGACAAGGAAGGCGCCAGGCACCGGGCCCTCCGGCCAGCGGGAGGAGGCGAGGAGGTCGCGGGCCCGCCGCGAGGGAGCAGCGCTGGGCGAGCCGGGCCACGGCACACGCGCGGGAGCGCGGTGGCGAGTCGCGCTGAGCCGGATGGTCGGGCCGCTCGCCACAAGCAAGGAGCGGAGAGAGGGCGGCCGGGTAATGGCCGGCTGGTTTCCTTTTTCTTTTCTTTATTTTATTTCCTTTTTCTCACCAAATTTTGTATTTATAATTTTAGGCACTATATTTGTAGGTGCAAAATTTAATATGGCTATTCCTATGCATATATATTTATATATCCATATATGTTGGTATTTTTAAATTTTTGCTCCTTTATTACTCTTGCCACTATTTTAAAAATGGGTCTTAAGGTTTTTAAATCATATTTTCTCCGTGTCCTTTCGGATCATCTTTCGATTCTCATTTAAAATTTTTAATTCTCTTGTATTTAAATATGTTTGTTTTCTTCTTGATCCTTTCAACTTTTGAAACATTAACCAAACTTTCAGAAAAATATCATAAACTCCAATTTCAAATAAAACATTTGGCAAACATAATTCAAAAACTTCACACTCTTCAAATTTAAATTTTCAGGATGTTACAAGGAGGAAGCGGAGAGGGCAAGGATAATCTTCACGACATTCGAGAACTCAATGCTGATCCTCCAACTCCGTGGTTGAAGAAGAAGCATATGAAGCCCAGAAGATTAAAATCTGTAATCTCTTTTCTCTTAGATTTGTAATAAATTAAATTTGCCTTTAATTAAAATCTGGGAATCTCTGTTTGTCGAACTTTTGTAATGAATTAAATCTGTCTTGAATTAAAATCGGGAATCTCGCTTGTCTGACTTTTAATTTGGAGGCCGTCGTGGTGTTTGTGGCGGAAAAAGTATCATAGACGGTTTATGTTTAAAACCGTCTAGGATCGAAATGAAGACAGATGCGATCCGAGCGGCGCAATAAATACCTACCATTATCACGCGGTTCTTAATAAAAACCGCTCGTGAATTATCACGACGGTTTTTAATTCATAACCGTCGTGATAACGATTTTATCACGACGGTTTTTAATAAAAAATGCTCGTGATAATCTGGGATCATCACGACGGTTTTTTAATACAGATCGTCGTGATACTACATTATAAATGCATTTCCCATAGTTAAGAACCGCTGCGTGATACTCGCTTTCTCCGACGCCGCCAACACGCATTTATGTCCTAATTAAAACCGCCTGTGTTAGTGTTAGTCACAGACGGTTTTGTCAAATCGTCTGTGATTGGCCGTCTACTATTAGGCTTTCTGTAGTAGTGGGACCTCACCGACGGCATCATATCCTTGCAGCAGAACCCGACCGGGCGAGATGTGGATCCCTCTCACCTGGCTTGCGAAGGCACGGTGGAGAGAAGAATAAAGAGGAGGATATGATACTAGCTAGTGTTGCAGACCTGTGCACATAAGGGATACGGTGCTCGTCCTACCAGGCAAAAAGGAAAAGGCGCAGTCCTCCAATCCAGCCGCTAGTAGACTGAAAGTACAATTTTAGATAATTAAGAGATAAAAAAATTTCAGTCGAATGCAATAGCAAAACCGCCCAAAAAAAACAGAGTAAGCAAGCAAGCCAGAAGCATGCATGTGCGTGTGCGCGAGAGATCGTTCAGCATGCACAGCGGAAAAGAATCGGCTACATGCGCTGGGTCCCGTGTGACTAGAAAAATCACCGAGCAACCGGCTGTACCGTGGCAGCGACCCTCAATTCCCAAGCTCATTTGTAGCTTCCCGGACGGCCACATCGATCATTGCACGCGCGTTTCAATTGCTCGATTCTGAGACCGTGCCCACCTGCTTCGCCAGGACTGGCTAGCCATGGAGGCTCGTCGCTGGCGCCGCTCCAGGCTGCTCCTCGCCTACCCGGGTGCCACATCGATCATTGCCTCGCCGCAGCTCGCCTCCGAGCTCCCCTCTGACAGCGCCACCTGGCCTCCGGGGTTTCCTCGCTGCGCATGCGCCAGTCCGGCCCCGGCTTTCCCCGTGCCATCCATGGGTGCCCTTCGGGACTCCGCCCGTGCGCTGGTCCGGACACAGCCTCTCGGACTCTTCCCGAGCAGCATGGCCTCGAGATACCAGACCCCTCCCGGGAGTTTTGGCTACGGAGTCCCGGACTCTCGGACGGCGCGGCCTGGAGGTCCCGGGCCCTGTCCCGGGCTGTTGAACCAACCAAGTGCCAATGAGTCAGTGGAGGCCCGGGGCCGCGCCCCTCGCACCACCCGGGGCTGAGTCCCCTGCTCCGCCCGGGGCCGACTCCACCACATCAGCTTCTCCGTTCGGCCGCTCGTCGCCATTCTCGAACCATGTCCCGACATCGCTCAGATGGCCTCGCGCCGTAGGCTCCCCCGCGCACGCCGAATACCTCCTCTGGCTTTGCGCTGCTCCACACCGGTGCCCTGCGTGGACCATCTGCAGAACTCCTCACCACCTCGGTAGCCTCTAACACGACATGTTAGAAATTGGCCCATTTAATTATGGTCTATTTCTTTAATTTCAAAATATGCATGGTTTAATGCTATATTGTTAAGGTAGGGTGAGAAAGACCGATCTATAAGGTAGAGTCCTCCCCACTCATTGAATATGGAAAGAAATGGTATGAGGATGGTTCTGTCTAGTCATGCGCGCGCGCACGCACGCACGCGTATTCGTGTATTTTCGCGTGAAAATCGCGTCACTTGTGATTTGCGACGCGCGACTGTGCCGTGATGTGGTGCGCCACTGGCAGACCAAGTCTATCTTTATTTTGTTAAACTCTGCACCTCTCTCTCTGTTTGAATGAGATTCAAACATTTGAATGAATCAGTTACAAGTGAATTTACACTGCTTAATTTATGATTTGATGAGGCAGTTACCAATGTATAATTCTGTTTAAAACGCAACAGTTACAAGTGAGTAGTAACTGCAGCGCCCTTAAAAGGGGCCTGGGACGTCCAGGAAAATAGAGAGAATTTTTGCACCTCCATTCTTCCTCTACCTTCTGCTCTTGTGCTGTTGTGCTGCGCCGTCTGAATCTCGTTAAACTTTCTTCCGGGCGTGCACCTGGAAGGAGGGAGAGCGGCTATCTCTGAACTGTTGCCGCAGAGATTACCTGCACGGGGCAGCAATAAGGTTT
Organism: Dendrocalamus sinicus; assembly: GCA_036346575.1. NCBI lineage: Eukaryota > Viridiplantae > Streptophyta > Magnoliopsida > Poales > Poaceae > Dendrocalamus > Dendrocalamus sinicus. The sequence continues at coordinate 26,593 of JAYEVI010000375.1, read as the reverse complement.
CTGGGCAACGCATCTGCGCGACCGCTCACTGCTCTGCGTCATCTGCGTTCTGCACTACGTCAAGCCTACGCGGCTTTCTGTTCTTCATCAGGCTAACAAGTAAGTCATTCGTGCACACGTTCGACTTTGTTATTATATTACTTTCTTGTGTATATTCTGAAGTATGATGAGTAGCTTGCTGTTAGTCGTGAGTTTTGCATCATTAGTTTATTATTTTTGTCTCCTAATAAAACTTGGAATTAAAATATTGCCCACATTTCCAACATTCCAGAAACCTTATTACGAATTTTGTTGCAATACAGCGATGGCTAGTGCTTCGATGCGATGAAACCCGAGAGGTTTTCCGATCGAAACTTTCGAGATGGCGCACTAGAGCCAAGTTTTGGCTCATGTCTTTGGGGCTGTGGTGGGTTATCCACCCGCAATATCCATTTATGATTGAGCAGTACATGCAGTTTGAAAATACGAACAATACCGCACTTAGTGCATTCGACTGCTCCGCAGATCAGCTCTATGATGTGTACATGGACTACAAGTCCGCCACGAGTTGTGGGATGCACTAGAGCACAAATATGCAGAGGCAGAGGCAGGTCGCTGGCTCTACATATGTGAGCAATTTTTCGACTTCAAAGATGGATGAGGCTAAGTCCATAGTGGGACAAGCTCATGACCTCCGGCTACTAGTCGGTGAGATTGCGATCTGGCCGTGTGTTGCCTCCGGTTTGTGGTGCGGTATTGTTGCTAAACTTCTTGCCTCTTGGCGGGATGTTGCTACTAGCTTGAAACATAAGAGGGAAGATATTTCTGTTGAGAATCTCATTGCAGCCCTCAATGTGGAAGAAAAAGCAAGAGCAAAAGATACACCTAGCACATCCGCCGTAACAATGCAAATGTCACACGTAAAAGATCATTGCTAAGAAGTACAAAACCAACAAACCGAACAAGACAACTAGCTTTAAGAAGAAAACTGAGAAAAAGAATTTGAAGGACATCACCTGCTTTGTGTGCGGAAAAGACGGTCATATGGCGAAGGATTGTCGTTTTTGCAAAATCAGAGATGGTGAACAGCCTAAGAAGAAGGATATTGACGTGACCATAGGCGAGGTCTCGACTTCAGGAGGGTATGGTAATTCACCTGTTGTCTTTTCAGCTTGTCAATCCACTGATTGGTGGGTTGATACTGGAGCTAATGTTCATGTATGTTCTGATCAGGCAGCAGGGGCTTCCTCCGTCCTAATGGGAAACGGGTCGCATGCTTCTGTTCTTGGTGTTGGCACGGTGGATCTGAAGCTTACTTCAGAGAAGATTGTCAGCTTGAAGAACGTGCAACATGCTCCTATAATAAAGAAGAACCTCGCTAGTGGTTCTCTCCTATGCAGGGATGGTTATAAGCTAGTTTTTGAGTCAAATAAAATTGTAATGTCTAAGTTCGGGAAATTTGTTGGTAAAGGCTATGAGAGCGGAGGCTTGTTCCGTCTAAGTATTTTTTAGTCTTGTTATAATTTGAATGTTGTAACTGGTTTAAATAAATGTGAGGCAAATATTTGGCATTCTCGTTTCTGTCATATTGGTTTTGATAGTATTGCTAGAATGTCCAAATTAGATTTAATTCCAAAATGTGAAATTGTCAAAGGATCAAAGTGCCAATCATGTGGGCAAGCAAAGCAACCTCGAAAACCCTTTAAGGGATTAGAGGATGAAAAGAACTTGGCACCTTTTGATCTTATTCATTCAGATTTGTGTGAAATGAATAGATTATTGACAAAAGGAGACAAAAGATATTTTCTAACTTTTATTGATGATGCAACACGCTACTGCTATGTGTATTTGCTGAAAACTAAGGATGAAACTTTAAACTACTTTAAAACTTATAAGGCCGAGGTTGAGAACCAACTAGAGAAGAAAATAAAAACATTAAGGTCTGATCATGGAGGAGAGTATGTCTCTCATGAATTCTCCCAATTGCTCGAGCATGGAATAGTCCATGAATTTACACCACCATATTCACCCCCAATCAAATGGGGTAGTTGAGAGGAAAAACCGGACACTAACAGATTTGGTTAATGCTATGTTAGAGAGTGCCGATATGCCTAAGGCATGGTGTGGGGAAGCTATTCTAACAGCAACTTTCGTCCTAAACAGAGTAATCACTAAAAACAGTGAGATTACTCCGTATGAGGGATGGAAGGGGAGGAAACCTAATGTTAATTTTCTGCGAACTTAGGGGTGTTTGGCAAAAGTCAATATACCATTGCAGAAAAAGAGAAAACTTGGACCAAAATTAGTCGATTGTATTTTTCTAGGATATGCTCAAAATAGCACGGCCTATAGATTTTTAGTAGTTAAATCAGAATCTCCTAAGATTATTTCTAATACAATAATGGAGTCTAGAGATGCTTCATTCTTTGAGAATATCTTTCCTATGAGAACAGTAGATAGTACTTCACGAACAGAGAATGTTCAAACTGATAATATTGAAAGTGAGAATAATCAAACTTCTGAAATTTCCACCATTTCTGAACCAATTTGTGATATCCCTGAGGAGGATAACTATCTAGTCGCAGAAGCTCCTCGCAGGAGCAAGAGACAAAGAGTTGAGAAAACCTTTTGTGACGACTTTATTGTATACCTCGTGGATGATGTGGCAAAGACTCTTTCGGTGGCTTATGCATCTCCTGATGTTGAGTATTGGAAAGAGGCAGTCCATAGCGAGATGGACTCTATCATGGCTAATGGGACTTGAGAGATCACGGATCGTCCTATCGGGTGTAAACCTGTAGGATGTAAGTAGATCTTTAAAAAGAAACTAAGGCCTGATGGAACAATTGAGAAGTACAAGGTAAGGCTTGTGGCCAAGGGTTACACCCAGAGAGAGGGAAAAGATTTCTTTGATACCTATTCTCTTGTCGCCAAACTAACTACCATCAGAGTGCTCCTTGCGTTAGCATCTTCCTATGGTCGACATGTTCATCAAATGGACGTGAAGATAGCTTTCCTTAATGGAGAGTTGGAGGAAGAAATCTATATGGATCAACCGGATGATTTTGTGATTTCTGGACAGGAAAATAAAGTATTCAGATTATTGAAATCTTTGTATGGCCTAAAACAAGCACCAAAACAATGGCACAAAAAATTTAACAAAACTTTGACATCCGCTGGCTTTGTTGTGAATGAAGCTGATAAATGTGTGTATTATCGTTATGGTGGGGGTCAAGGAGTTATCTTATGTCTGTATGTAGATGACATACTTATATTTGAAACAGACACTGCCATAATTGACGAGGTCAAATCTTTCTTATCTCGGTGTTTTGATATGAAAAACCTGGGAGAGGCAGATGTCATTCTGAATATTAAATTGATCAAAAGTAAGGATGGGATTACTTTGAATCAATCCCATTATGCTGAGAAAATATTAAGCCGCTTTGGTTTTGAAAATCGTAAAGTTTCACCAACACCCTATGATGCGAGCATTAAGCTTCGAAAGAACCAGGGGTTAGGAAAAGATCAATTAAGATATTCACAAATTATTGGGTCACTTATGTATTTAGCTAGTGCCACAAGACCTGATATTTTATTTGCTATGAGCAAATTAAGTCGGTTTACGTCTTACCTAGGAGATGATCACTGGGAGGCACTTGAAAGAGTGTTGCGCTACTTGAGAGGCACAACATCTTTTGGAATACATTATACTGGACACCCTTCTGTTTTAGAAGGATATAGTGACTCTAATTGGATCTCTGATGCGGATGAGATCAAAGCTACAAGTGATTATGTATTCACTTTAGTTGGTGCTGCAGTTTCATGGAGGTCTTGCAAATAAACCATATTAACGAGGTCAACCATGGAAGCAGAACTTGTAGCACTTGACACACCACGCTTGAGGCCGAATGATCGAGAGAGCTTCTATTGACTTGCCATTGGTTGAGAAGCCAAAACCTGCAATCCTAATGTACTGTGATAATCAAACAGTGTTGGCCAAAGTCACAAGTACAAAGGATAATATGAAGTCCTCTAGACATGTGAAGCGTAGGCTTAAATCTATCAGAAAACTAAGAAACTCCAGAGTGATTGTTGTGAACTATATTCACACTGAGAAAAATCTGGCAGACCCTTTTACAAAGGGGTTGGCACGGAAAGCGATTTCAGTTGCATCTATGGACATGGGAATGAGGCCCATTTAAGTTACATCACAATGGTAACCCATACCTTCTTGATCGGAGATCCCGTGACTTAGGCAATAGGAAAAACAAATTGATGTTATAACAAGAGAGTACATATTTATTGTACCCATGTCCTAATAAACAATATACTTTCGACTGTATAGAAGGTTGGCATAAAGCCTTAATGTATTCTGTTGTCCAAATAAAGAAAAGGTATTAGCCTGCAGGATACCTAGAAAGAATACACCTACTTGAGCTTAACTGTGTGGTCGCAGTTCACGAGAATGGGGCATTCTCTAGAAAGCTCAAGAGCAGATAAGGGAGCATGACCATATAACGCTCTGTTTAGGTGTGATTCATTGGCAACCTAGTACTAGTTGAGATTTCAAGTGAAATTAGTTGAGATTTCAAGTGAAATTTGATCACGAAAAACTGTGAATTCAAGGCATAGTCCATTCATCAGCTGTGAGAAGATGAATCTTGTTATTCTAGGTGCAAGTTCAACCCGTATGGGACTTACACTAAAAAACTGGTATATTAACAGTACTTTAGCACAATATCTTTGTCATATGTTTACTTGTTGCTTTGGAATTGGTGGGGGATTGTTAGAAATTGGCCCATTTAATTATGGCCTATTTCCTTAATTCCAAAGCATGCATGGTTTAGTACTATATTGCTAAGGCAGGGTGAGGAAGACCGATTCACAAGGTGGAGTCCTCCCCATTCCTTGAATATGGAAAGAGATGGTATGAGGATGGTTCTGTCTAGTCACACATACGCGCACGCGCACACGCGCGTATTCGCGTATTTTTGCGTGAAAATTGCATGACTTGTGACTTGTGACGCGCGACCGTGCCGTGATGTGGCGCGCCACTTGGCAGACCAAGTCTATCTTTATTTTGCTAAACTCTGCACCTCTCTCTCTGTGTGTTTGAATGAGATTCAAACATTTGAATGAGGCGATTACAAGTGAATTTACACGCTTAATTTGTAATTTGATGAGGCGATACACAGTGCATAATTCATTTAAAACGCAATGCACTAGTGAGTAGTAACTACAGCGCCCTTAAAAGGGGCCTGGAGACGTCCAAAAAAATAGAGAGAATTTTTGCACCTCCATTCTTCCTCTACTTTTTGCTCTTGTGCTGTTGTGCTGCGCCGTCTAAATCTCGTTGACCTTTCTTCCCGGCGTGCACCTGGAAGGAGGGGAGCGGCTATCTCCGAACCGTTGTCGCAGAGAGTACCTGCACGGGGCGGCAATAAGGTTTCTGGGCAGCGCATCTGTGCGACCACTCACTGCTCTGCGTCATCTGCGTTCAGATCGCATCAAGCTCAGGCGCTTCTTCTTCATCAGCAACATGTAAGTCGTTCGTGCACATGTTCGACTTTGTTATTATATTGCTTTCTTGTGTATATTATGAAGTATGATGAGTAGCTTGCTGTTAGTTGTGAGTTTTGCATCATTAGTTTATTATTTTTTGTCTCCTAATAAAACTTGGAATTAAAATATTGCCCGCATTTCCAACACAATGGCCTGGCTTCGTCGTGGTTCACTTCGGTTTTAATGGTTTTTGCCTCGGTCGAACTTCGCTCCACCTCGATGACATCTCTTTGACTAAGGGATCCCCCTAGTTCGATAGACTTACCTTGGTGGGCTCTAACAGACTTTGATGGTCTGGCCTCGGCGTGGTTCACTTTGGTTTCGATGGCTTTTGCCTCTGATAGACTTTGCTCTACCTCAATGGCATCTAAGGCCCCTAGTTTCAGCGCACTTACCTCGGTGAGCTCTAACACGCCTCGATGGCCTAGCTTCGGTGTGGTTCATTTTGGCCTTGACAGCTTTTGCTTTGGTTGAACGTTACCTTATCTCGACAACGTCTTCTCGACTGGGGGCTCCCCTAACTCAAGAGCAGCATGGGAAACTGAAGAAGACGCAAGATTTGGGAAGTGAGGAAGTAAGGGAGCGAGTAGGGAAGAGGAATAAGGGGAAGGTGGTAGGGTTTGGTTTGCTATGGACCGGGGCCATCCAACGCTCCTCCTCAGGGGATCTCTAGTGATGTGGGGTGCCTCGTACTACGTGCTACCCCCTAGGACAGACTTCACATCGATTACCTCTCCAAGTCCGCTCCCGCACCAAGGTTGGAGACCTTGTCCTCAAGAAGAAGGCTAACCCGGACCTTGACAAGAAGTTGAGCTCCAAGTGGGAGGGACCCTAGATCATTTGGACTGTCATCACTCGAAGGAATTGAGCTCAAGCATAGCTGGAATGTGGACAACCTTTGTAAGTATTACATATAGTTACTAAGCTTGTCATGTCACCTTCATTGCCTCTTTTTGCATCAGGCCTAGTATGACACCCCTCGCCCTAAAATACATATGCCCTTGCCATGCTCTTGTGAAATATTTTGTGCTCTTAGGTTGCAGCCCAGGTTGAGTTGGCGATTCCCCCTAAGGTCAAGTTGGCAATTTCCCTCTGGAGCAAATTTGGTGATCACCTTCCCCTCCGGGGTTGAGCTAATTCTCCCAGTTGGAGTCGAGCTAGTCCTCCCTTCCAAGGTCGAGTTGAGTCTGCCCTCTGGGGTTGAGCTAATTCTCCCCTCTGGGGTTGAGCTAGTCCTCCCCTCAGGGGTTGAGTTGAGTCTCCTCTCTGGGGTTGAGTTAATTCTCCTCTCCGAGGTCGAGCTAGTCCCCCCCTCTGGGGTCGAGTTGAGTCTCCCCTCCGGGGTCGAGCTAAACCTCCCCTTTGGGGTCAAGCTGATTGTCCTCTCTATGGTCAAGCTAAATCTTGGCGCCAAGTCTTTTTCAATGGGAGATGACAACATCCTCGCTCCTCCCCAACCGAAGTGCCACTCAGGAGCCCCGTCCCAGGTGCTAAGTCTTTTTCGATGAGAGACGGCAATGTTCTCGCCTCCTCTCCAACCGAAGTGCTGCTCGGGGCCTCATCCCAGGTGCCAAATATTTTTCAATGGGAGACAACGATATTCTCACCTCCTCTCCAACCAAAGTGCTGATTGGGAACCCCATCTTGAGTGCCAGGTCTTTTTTGATGGGAGACGGCGATGTTCTCGCCTCCTCCCCAACCGAAGTGCCGCTCGGGAGCCCCGTCTCGGGTGCCAAGTCTTTTTCAATGGGAAACGGCGACGTTCTCACCTCCTCCCCAACCGAAGTACTGCTCGGGGCCCATCCCAGGCGCCAAATGTTTTTCGATGGGAGACGGCGATGTTCTCGCCTCCTCCCTAACCGAAGTGCTGCTCAAGAGCCTCGTTCTGAGCACCAAGTCTTTTTCAATGGTAAATGGCGACGTTCTCGCCTCCTCCCCAATTGAAGTATTGCTCAGGAGCCCCGCCCAAGTGCCAAGTCTTTTTTGATGGGAGGCGGGGTAACGAGATACCCCTAGTAAAAGAGTAGCAAGCAAACTCTATTCTAACATTAGGAGCCAGGGTAGTTATGTCCCCTTTACATTCTCACCAGAGAAGGCCTGGCAATTGCGGGATGCACTTTGGCTAGCCCAACTTCACACCGTACTAGCCGGCGTTACTTGCACATAAAAGTGAGTTTCGGAATGCCATGTTTTCCTGGTGAGGGATGAGGAATGCCATCACCCTTAGCTCAGGTCGACCCAGCGGGATCCACCCGTAACAGACTTGGCGCTACCCCAGCTTCAACCTTACCATACATTGGGTGTAAGTCTTGGCTAGGGATAGTGCGTCTAAGCGTGGTGCCAACACAACCCCCGTCCTCTAGGATGCTGTCCCATAGACCAAGTCTGTGCTTTACCAAACACAAGGTCAATGTCATTCCCGAGAAGGTCGGCCCTTCCAGCGCATTGGTGAAACTTTTTGAGTGTCTTGAGGGCGATGGATTGGCCCTGCATGGCTTGATCGTCTTGATGGCTTCCTTAGCCGAGCTTTGCTTCACCTAGATTGCGCCCCCTCGACCATGGACTCTCTCTAGCTCTATGAATAATCAAATCACCTTCTTTCATCAAGGGCCATGACCGATTAGTAGAGTACTCCGTGCCTCGTAGTCAATGCCTCAAGGTCGGCCCCTAGTGAATCGAGAACTCTCATGAGGTCATCCCTAAAGCGAGTTGAGTATCCCAGCACTTCCGTCCACACCGCCGCGCCACGGGCAATCTTCCGAGAGTTGGTTAACATGCGCGTGTGCCTCTCATTGCCTCGTAATTTATCGGTTCTTAGCACTTCGCACCCCAACAAGACTCCTAGTCATCTCAGCCAGGGGCAACACTCCACAATGGCTTTTGACTTTGTATGATATAACTTGATATAGAGAGCATTCCTTGACCAAGCTTGACTCGATCTATCGGCATCTCCTCATCTGTGCCATCCATTGAATTGATCACATCTCATTGATAAGCGTTAGCCCATCACCTAAGCGGGTGTGATTAGACCTGAGGGCCATCTCTCGATATTGTGGATTTACGGCAGGCACTCCTTGTTTCATGGGCTACTTCTCCATAAAACCAAGCGTGCAGCATACTTCCAAGCTTCTAGCGCCATACCTCAATGGGTTGAGCAAGTAACAACTTAGCGCGTATCCTCTTACCTTGAAGGTCAAACCTTGCTAGGGGTATGCTCACTGGTCTTGTGTAGGACCGTAGGGCGCTATCAGAGGGGGAGGGGGTGAATGATCGTCTCCACTTCTTCTGTTTCACTCTTCTGACCGTGATCGATAACGACCACTCGAACGACAATCATAGCACTACTTCGCTTGTAGTCGTCAACAACAAAAACTCGATTGCTTCACTACATGGTCAAACTCACCAGCGTAACTCACCGCTGGTAACTTTCACCACCGAACGCTTGCAAGCTTTAGTCGCATACGTGGTCGAACATGCTTGAACGAATACCAGTCGAAGACACCTACGTGCTCGATCGCACTCGGACAAGGTCTGTTAGCACGTCGTCGATGATGCAAGAAGAACGATGCTCAGAAAAACATCCTGCCGATCCGCCGACGATGCAAAAAGAACGATGCTTAGAAAAACATGCTGCTTATCAACTTCTTTTGGAGTAGATTTGATCTATTATTTTTGCAACAAGTTTTTTGGCTACAAAGTACTCTTACGACACTCCTAAAAACTTCCTTGACGAAAACCCTAAAGACTAGTTACGTTAGCCTAAGTCTTTCCCTGCTTTTATAGGCTATCCCTAATCGTGTCCGATTCAAACACAAACACAACACATAATCTCTTCCGCAAATCAAGGGATCCGAAACCCTCCTAACATGGGTTTATTCAAACTCTACCCTTCCAGCACACAGACTCTATCTGTAACAATCCAAACTAAACACGCGACGAAGCCTCTAGGATATCCCCTCCAATAGCTCCATCTCGCTTCCCATCCTCAATCTCCACTGCTCCAGCGTTAGCCCAACCACCTCGTGTGACATCTTCAACCGCCTGGATCTCAGATCTCCATATCCAAGTCCCGGTCCTCCACATCACCGACCGTGATCGTCTCCACGCTCTCCTGCACATGCAAAGACCAAAGAAATGTTTTTCCTAGCATAAGCTCTTCCCAACCTGACCGTCATCAGCACAACAACTCATAACACCCATGTCGATTCAGAATAAGAGCAAAACCATTCACGATCATTAACCTGGTCATACATGATCAATCATCTCGACGCAATCAAGATAACAATCTCGGACTACCGATTACAACTGCCAAAAACCATCGCTATCAGAAAAACACTCTTTCGACCACTCAGCGTGACAGGCGTCTCCAACAGCTGGCTATTTAGTTAGCTAGATCTGATGTGGCAAGGAAAAAGTAGGAGAGAGAGTAGTCACTAGCGACGAGCAAATAGCTGATCTATTTCACGTAGTCCAAGAACATGAGAGAGGAGCATGTGGGTCCAACAGTATAAAATAGTCTTTGCTTTTGTCTCTCACCTCCACGTCAGCTGACTATATAGCTAGTACTAGCTATTACCATTGCGGACGCCCTAAGCACAACAAATACTCTGCTGCTAACTCTTTCGACCAGTCAGCACGACCACTGAAAAGCTTTCCATGTGCTAACTCTTTTCCTCGATTGTTGTGCGGTGCTTTCTTTCCGCAGGCCTCCCGCGGTGCTTTCTTTCCGCAAGCAATCTGCATCTTTTCCTTTCTTGGGATCGCCATGCGTACCATGCAACATGCACGTATGGCACCGCGTGGATTTATGTTGGGAGAGACGCCGCGTGGAATTGCTGGCCGCGCGTGAGAACGAGCGATGATGCACGCTGGCCAAGATGCGTTGATGTGATCAGGCGCGAGGACCTCAAAGCACCCGTGCGCCGTGAGATCTACTTTTCGCCCACGACTAGCGGACCCAGATACAAAATAAGAGGGGACTAACCATATCTCCGTACATGATACGGGTATGATGATATAAATATAGTGATACTGTGATATGATATTTTACAAAAAAAATAATGATATATAGATACGGCAAGCATATATATATTTAAAAATAAAAATATATAGAAAGGCTATAAAAAAGGAAGAAATTACTTTGATGAATGCTATATATTCTATTATTCCTTGCCTGCTTTACTCGCTAGTTTTAGTTATGAATTACATAATTGACACTATTCATAAATCCAATTCACGAAATATGAATATCTATAGATAATTTGAGATATGACAAATGCCACAAACCCAAATAGGCAAACACAGCTATCAAGCTTACCCATAAATATTAGTGGGTTATGATTTATGACAGAGAACAGCGGCTCCCAAACATATCGGTGCTTCTTAGCAGAAAAGAGCTACTTAGATTTCCAAAGTTGAATCAAGGCTTCTAATATAGTAGGTGGTCTTCGTTTTTTCCTTTATAGCTGGTATGAGGCAACTACATGTGATGAAGTGAAAATTTATAGCTTTCAGACCAACAAATGTAGGAACAAAACAACTGTGAGTGGGTTTACAACAAGCTATTGATGCACAACCAATTTAGTGTCTCATGTAAGTTTAACACTAACACTGCAATAACACAAAGTTTAGATATCCCTGAAAAAAGACAGATCAAGAGATGGCAATGATTTGTGCTTACCAAAAGAAATGGGGGGTAAATAGCACGTATTGATTTCACTTCATTTGGAGCAAAATAGTGGTTAAACAATGAGTAATCCAAACCCTAGGGATGGTTTAGTGTGTGGCGATTTATTTTATCTGCATGTTCAACCTTGCACCTTATTTTACCTGCATGTTCAACCTTTTCTTTGGAAATGGTCAGTTCTTAAAAAAAAGAAAAAGAAACAATTTTGTTACAAGAAGATGAGTTATTCCTAAGGACGGATTTCTCGCGAATCTTCATGAGGGCTGGGGGAAGATCATTTTGGATGCAAAACAAGGATTGCTGCTGCCAATGGATGCTAATCTTAGCTGCAGTAGAATAATAAGGCTAGGAATTCTAATTTTACCTAGTTGATGCAAGCTATGAGTGGGGATACTATTTATACCAATTTAGGGGTTATAGCTTAATTGATGCAAGTATCAACCCACCAATCAGTAGATTGACATGCTAAAAAGACAACAGGAGAATTACCACACCCTCCTAAAGTCAAGGCTTCGCCTATGGTCACGTTAACAGCCTTCTGCTTAGGCTATTCACCATCTCTGATCTTGCGGAAACAACAATCCTTCGCTATATAACCATCATTTCCGCACACAAAGCAGGTGATGTCCCTCAAATCATTTTTCTCGGTTTTCTTCTTAAAGCTAGTTGTCTTGTTCGGTTTGTTGGATTTGTACTTCTTAGCAACAGTCTTTTTCTGTATGACATTTGCATTGTTCTGGCCAGATGTGCTAGGTGCATCTTTTGCTCTTGGTTTTTCTTCCACATCGAGGGCTGTAATGAGATCCTCAACAGATATCTCTTCCCTCTTATATTTCAAGCTAGTATCAAACTCCCGCCAAGAGGCAGGAAGTTTAGCAACAATGCCCGCAACCATAAACTTTGGAGGCCATACATAGCCCAGGTGTGCAATCTCACCGACTAGTAGCTGGAGGTCATGAGCTTGTCCAACTATGGACTTAGCCTCATCCATGCTAAAGTCAAAAAATTGCTCACATATGTAGAGCCAGCGACCTGCCTCTGTCTTTGCATATTTGTGCTCTAGTGCATCCCACCATTCTATGCGCGGACTTGTAGTCCATGTATACATCATAGAGCTGATCTGCCAGAACAATCAGAATGCAGCCAAGAGCAGTATTGTTCGCATTTTCAAACTGTATGTACTGTTCAATCGTAAATGGATGCTGCGGGTGGATAACCCACCATAGCCCCAAAGACATGAGCCAAAACTTGGCTCTAGTCTGCCGTCTACGAAAGTTCTGACCAGAAAACCTCTCAGGTTTCATCACATCAGAAGTACTAGCCATTGTTGTATTGCAACAAAAGTCACAATAAGGTTTCTAGATTGTTGAAAATGTGGCCAATATTTTAATTCCAAAATTTACTAGGAGACAAATACAATAAACTAGTGATGCAAAACTTACTACTAACAGCAGGCTACGCATCATACTTTAGAACATACTCAAGAAAAATATAGTAACAAAGTCGAACGTGCGCTCGAACGACTTACTATTTCGCTTGATGAAGAACAGGAAGCCGCGCAGGCTTGACGCAATGCAGAACGTAGATGACGCAGTGCAGTGAGCGGTCGCGCAGATGCGCTGCCCAGAAACCTTATTGCCGCCCGTGTAGGTACTCTCTACGGCAACGGTTCGGAGATAGCCGCTCTCCCTCCTTCCAGGTGCATGCCGGGAAGAAATGTCGACAAGGTTTAGACAAAGACAAAGACAACAAAGACAACAAAGAGAGCGTAAAGTAGAGGAAGAATGGAGGTGCAAAATTCTCTCACTTTTTCCTCGACGCCTCTGTGCCCTTTAAAGGCGCCGCAGCTTATTCACTAGTAATCGCTGCGCTTTAAATGAATTATGCATCGTAATCGCCATCAAATCACACATTAAGCAGTGTAAATTCATTTGTAACTGCCTCGTTCAAATGTTTGAATCTCATTCAAACAGAGAGAGAGAGAGAGTGGTGCAGAGTTTAGCAAAATAAAGATAGACTGCCAAGTGGCGCGCCATGTCACGGCACGGTCGCGCGTCACAAGTCACGCGACGCGAAAGTACGTGAATATGCGCGCTCGTGCGTCCGCGCATGTGTGACTAGACAGAACCTTCCTCATACCATCTCTATCCATATTCAAGGAGTGGTGATGACTCCACCTTATAAATCGGTCTTCCTCACCTTACCTTAGCAATATGGTACTAAACTATACATGCTTTGGAATTAGAGAAATGGGCCATAATTAAATGGGCTAATTTCTAACACAAGCAACAACCCTTCCCTTCTATGACCAAATCTTAGTCATCATGTATATTTCCTTGCTTTACGGCAGGCTAGACACATGAAAAGAACACTGCTCCTAGAGGTAGGTCGGGTGAGGTTGCCCATACCAATTTGCTGAGGGCGGGGGAGGCGTCCGCGTATCGGTTTTGGAGCGTGGCGGCAAGGTCGACGATGACATCCTCGATGTGATGCTTCCTCCCCCAACTTCTGTCATAGCACCGCAGCACTCCTCCATCACGCCACATCCATGCCTAGGCCGACATGGTCGTGAGATCTTTCGAGTGCTCTAGTTTCTTCCCCTTTGGTTTTGAGGCCTCATGATTTGGTTGCTTTTGTGCAATGGGCGTGTCGCGATCCTAGGAGAAAGGAGAATGCGACTAGAGGAGAAGACATAGGGGTGTCGAGAGGCTAAAGGCGCAGAGATTTAGCGCTTGGCTTAGCCCAAAAGGCTAAGAGAGACGTTTTATAGGCCATGGGCCTTATAAACAAGAAATTCTATAGAAGTTAGTGAACCTATGACCTGAGCTACACCCCTAGTCTAAGCCCTAGGTCCGCCTCGCGCGTGCTAGCACAACCGTGAATCGCCTACCAATCACGGCTAGCTTTTCTTCGTGCGGATCAATCGAGCACAACGGATTTTCCCGCACGGACGTGTGAGCGCGGACCGAGGAAGCAACTTCACGTGCAGGGACCGAGGTGCGACTTCACGCGCGGGGATCGAGGACGAAGCGAGTTGCGTCGCGCGTGCCTTCTCCGAAGTTGCTTTGGTACCAATTTTGTGTTTTCATAAACTCTAAATTGATTTTATGAAAGCTATCTGACCTATCTTTTATTAATTTGTCTTTTCTATATTGCCACTTATAATTATATTATAAAGTTAGAACGTAGAGATCTATTTATAGGCTTCACTTACAGGTATTACAAAGCGACTCACCTGTTTTCTGGTACACCGTGTAACTCTTAACCATGTCACTAATCACGATGAGACATGCTAATTTTATAATCTAAAATATGTTAGTCCCTAACACACATGTGAGTCATGTGCTATGATCAGATTGTTTACGAAATCAATTCCAATCTAATTATATGGGTCAACAGCATACAGAGCTGATCATGCAAAACAAATCCAGCAAGTCCGCCCTGTGTTGTACCTAAGTTAAACATATACATGCATATTAAATCTTAGTAAACTCGATCTTAATAAATATATCTACCATATTCCAGTATAGCTATCGTCGGCACCTCGAGCATTAATTCCTTGAGTTAAATTACATATCAAATTATTCTCTATTACTTACATCAATAATATGAATAATTTCATATTAAATTAAACTGATAATAACATAATAAATATTTAAAACCATATAATAATCGCAAATACAGATGCGTCATCCTTTATTCTTGTACATTAATAGGCCATCGATTGGGAACAGAATACAGGTGCCATGGGGGTAAGTATGCCTTTGCGAGAAACAATAAAAACAAAGCCTAAGCCCAGAGGCAGGCAGCAATCTTGCATGAGCATCAAGGCTTTGCATCTGCCGGTCAGTTGCCTTGCGGTTGTTAATCAACTGCGCCGGACGACTGACGGAAAGAGAGCATGCTGGGAGAGTCGACTCTAACAATGAATTCTTCCCCTGCGGACCCATCGCTCGAGTTGCCACTGATCTGCGAATGATTGATTCCACAATGTCAAACAATTTGTGACTTTGAGTTGATCCAGTTTGCAAGCATCCACCATGTAAATACTAGCTATGAGATGATCAACATCAACATCAACAACAGAACTAAAAAGATGAGGTTTGTTGTCATACTCAACCATGCTGCCCTACCTACTAACTAGCTATGAGCTCAACAGCAGCAGCAGAAAGAAAAAAGACGAGGTTTGTTGCCATACTCATACCATGTTGCCGTACATGCTCAGCTGCAATGCTCTGGCGGAGAAACCAGCCGGTTGGTTTCTGATTTCAGTTGAGCTGGCATTCTGAGGCCCTCTGGATTTCCGGAAGCTCTCCGGCCAGCTGAGCAAACCGCGATGCTCTATGCTCAGTGTTCGTGATTGGAGGGTTTGAGACAGCAATGATGCACTTATTTGCAGATCGGCCTGTGTCTCTGGCACCCCTATTTCGAAGAAGATAACCCTAGCTCTGGCCTCCACCTGATAGCTGGGTGCCGTATAGCAGTAGTCTATATGGTTCATAGCTGCAAACAAGAGAGCACTTGAGTCGTCAGCTAACTTACAAACGTATGATATGACTAAAGGTTAAAAAAAAAAAGAATCACTGCTCAATCAATTACAATCTACATAACATTTTACATTTTTCAGAACTGCTCGTTCGTAAGAAACACAAAATTCATTCAGCGCATTGCAACACAAATTGCATGATGCTCCTTAGGTATCTCATTATCTAGAGATAAGAGCCGTGCACCCTAATCAATTTGGGCAAATATTGCAGGCATGCATGACTATATATATACTGGATTTAAGAGGACAGCGTAACAACCTGAGGAATGCAGACCAAATAAGTTTAAATCGGTGTTTGACGGCAGCAGCACTCCTGGAGGTGTGATCAAATTTTGGTTATTTGTCTTCAAAAATCCTTCCAGTAAGATGCCAGTGCAATTCTGCTCGAGTTTAATGTCTGCTCCCTTAATGTAGATGTTCATATTAGATCTTTCAGCAATGAGAGCCCTGATCTCATGCATTGCCATTTTCTCAAATATCTGGGGCAGCAAAAGCCTGGCAATGACTAGAGCGCTTTCCTGTAATTTCCATGTATGAATGATCTAAGTATTACCAGATATAAATTCCATGACACAAAGTAACATTGTAGCACCCGATCCAATTGGAGGTGGACCATGTGGCCCAGGTGCAGCAGTTGTTGTGGTTCAGTCCCACATTGGGAGTTTAAAGTTAGTAGTATTAGGCTATTAGCATATAATGCTGAGGGCTCAAACATAGTAACTCCGGGTTACTCATTTGGGTGAAGTGAGGACTAAAGCCTGAGTGACTTGCTATATGAGCTTAGGCTCGTCCCACATGGGGGCTGTGTTTCACAATACACAAATTAGTTGACACAAGGGCCTATGAGTGATGTGAATGATAATATTGCAATGTATACATCTTATGGCTACTGTTGTGCAAAATACTTTATGCAAAACAATAAGAATGACACAATAATTGATTCATACATATACCATGCATATGTGTTGTTCTTTTTGTTTACCACGCTTTCAGATGTTCATGATGTGTTAAACAGGAGAATTGTTGACGATAAATATATATACCATGCATACACATTGTGTTCTTTGTTTAGTACCATTTCAGGCTATCAAAAGCCGAGGACGGCTTTTCTTGAAGAAGGGGAGGATGATGCGGATACGCATATCTTACGCTTTTCGGTTAAAAATATTATTTGATTGGAAGGAATTATTGAGCCGTATTAAATATTATCAGGTGAACTCGTTCTGAGCTGAATTTAATTTTAATTTACATGAGACTTATTTACTACCTCACAAGAATATTTTGCGTAATTTCAGGATGCCACTCAGAATAATAATTAAATTGGTGTCATATGAGAAAGAAGGGATATTTATTGTGCTGTGCACCCGTGCGCAAGGAAACAAGAAAAAGGGCCAGGCCCAAGGCCCAATACCTCGTGCGCGTATGTGTGGATAGATACCCTATAAGTGCAGCCGCCATATAAAAAAGACGTGACGAGAGACTACTGAGGGGGGATGACTAGAAAACAATGGAGACATCCATGCGTGACGAGAAGTTAGAAACAGAGTGCCATGACTAGATAATTGAAATGGAGTTTTGTACATGAATTTGTTCTTTTGGATAGCCAATCAAATCCAATAGAAAATTTATGAGTTTTTGCAAATTGAGATCGTTCAACTTTTCCGCTGGGAATTGGGAGCGCGATAGAGCTTTCGCTTGGTGGTCGTGAAGTCCGGCGCGTGTGATCTTGCGAATTAAAGAGCGTTCGTTCTTACATTGGCAACGGAGGATCGCTACGATTCGAGAGGCTGCACGTGAGTATCCAATCCTACGCCGAGAAGATCTACGACCCGTATCAATGAGGCAGCTTGGGAACTCTATTTTCCTTTACTGTAATAATCAAGGAAAACTAGGAAAAGATCAGATTATTCTGTTATGATAGTAGTAGAATTGTACAAATATGGGCCTTCGCTAGTTGTTGTACCTGTCCTATTTCCTTATTTCCCTAAATTCAATGGACCAAGAAGAAACGCACTTTGAGAAATTGGGGATGAACACAAAAGCAACCAGAAATGTAATATCCCTAAAATTCTAATTGCGAATTAATTAAATTAATTAGATACTTTGTGCAATTTTTACCTAATATGATATTAGTAGGATAATTATTTATAACCTTAACTCTAATTAGTATGTGACATTCTAAGTATCTATCAATTATGACTAAAATAAAAACAATATTAATAGTAATAGTAAAAAATGACAATAATATTAATTTGGGGGTACGAGGGATGGATGGGCCGGTTAGGCTAGTCTATCTAAGCCTTGCTCTATAAGAAAGAGTTGTATTCAGATTCCCCTAGGGTTGCGTATCTCTCCTTAAAGGGCAGCCGCCACCTTCCCTAGCTGGCCGCACCTCTCAAGTTTCTTCTTCTTTTTTCCTAGGACTTTGCCATGACCGCTCTATGAGATAGATGGGAGGCAAGGAAGAGCTTGAGAAGAGATAGTCGGGAGGTAACTCTGTATATAAGGAAGAAATTGAGGAGAAGAATTGCGTGTTTTCTTTATTAGATCTTTTCAATGTGGGGAATCCTCTAAGACTTTCACTATATCCTGTAGATAAACCTTTGGGTGAATTAATTTGATAATTAGGGTGTGACTAGCCCAGTGGATAGTGCTAGTTCTCGTTTAGAATTGCTAGGTTTTCCTGATTTTATGCAGTTTAGATCTAAATGACTTTTGAAGGTCTTAAAGGCCAAATCCAAAGAGGTGATGTAGATAAGAGCTATACATAACTTTCTAATCTTTCCAACACAATCAAGATAATTAAATTGCATTGAGTAGATTGTAAGATATGGTCTTTAGAAGTCTACTATCCAATGGACACTTAGTGATGCAACAGCTTTTTAATGGTTTAAGCCATTAAAAAGACTGAATTAGGTCCGTGAATAACTAGAGAGTTGTAGATAATTTCATTATATTTCATAAAGTCCAATATCATTAAATTTGGATGGGTATATTGGAAGTTGTGGTTCGGGATGTGTCTGCTCAAATTGGTTTTCATTAGGTGCTTTGTGAAAATCGCTAATTACACTTAGTAAATGATATAATTAAATTATGGGGTCAACTAAGAAGTTGTAGATAATCTTATTATCTTTTATGGAGTCCTTTATCACATAATTTGGTTAGATAGATTGGAAGATGCGAATTTTGTAAGCACGCTTATTCGCAAGTCGTTGTCAATTAATGATGTCGAGAAAACCCGCATTAAAAATAGTAGCAGGCATAACTAGGGTTTTTGCTCTACATAAAGGTTGTAAATAAGGGAGATTTGATGATTTGCCCCATCTTTCTTTGCCACTTGATAAAATGCCCCGTGATGTCTCATTGACATGCGGGGCTAGGACCCGCATGTCAATGAGATATCACTTACCATTTCTATGAAAGATTGGCAAATCATCAATTCTTCCTGTAAATAACCTCTTAAGCTTTACATAGTGCTATAATACTAAATTTGGATGAGTAGTTTGGAAGATATGGCACTTGGAAGGTTGCTGCCCAGTATTTTGTCATCAATGGTAGTAGTTGTGCTATTTGGCACATTAAACACATCGGCCTATTAATTAAATTGTGGTCATAATCGAAAAAGTTATATAATTTCCTACGCTTCCAAAAGTAGTATGGTTTGCTAGTTTCAGATCAGAGAAATATAGTTAAGAAAAAGTGAAGTTGTATGTATTGAATTGCAACCAGTAGTCTTTGGGGCTGAAAACGGGGTCTAGATGTCCCGATCATAAAGTTGTGATAGCTAGAGAAAAGTTAGATATTTCATCTAGTTTCCATAAAATGTATTTTCTAATGTGTTTGGGTTACTAGGCTGCGAGTTATGCTTATTTGAATGCGAGGATATCAATATCGGTAAATCGGGGAGAAGGGAGAGAGGCATGTTTAAGTGTAGAAGCATGTTATCTTATTTGCATATTATTGATATGTCTTGAGGTGTTGTAACATGATTGTTATCGTGTTCTAATACTTCTTTCGTGGTTGATCGCGGTCGCCACATCTTTCTTGATGGTTAAACTTGGTAAGCAAGATCATTGCTGGCTACGAAGAAATCATCACTGGACTCAAGGATATCGAGAGCATGTTGAAAAAGATGATGGCAGCAAAAGAGAAGGCACAAGCAGTTGTTGCTGCGTGATCTGCGGTGGCACAAGGAGCAGAGCAATAGTGGCTATGCCACGACGACGGCATTGCTACTACTACTCCTTTATCTAGCGCGGGCAGCGATGTGAATTCAAGCGACGCCGGAGTGGCATCTTCCAAGGTCGGCACATAGGATACAAGCCGCACCCCATGACGGTGGTGGCACTACTTGGAGAGGCGAACGTGGTGATGCGGCTACAAGCAACCATGGTGTTGCATCAGGATGCACCCCTGCTTCAAGAGCGCATGCAGGCGCAGCCATGGCAACCTCCGTCGCGTTCAGTTCCTCCATCATCGTGGGCTCTACCGCATCCTCACCATTCTCCACCGCCCCAGCCCCGTCACTTCCTTTCCCCGCGTCTTCGCCTGCACTGGCAAGATCTCCTACACCTCCATTGCCGCACTCCTCCTCGCCCTTCGCGGTGCCGCGAGCACGTGGTCTACAACTTTGTAGATGGCCCGCCACGCCCCGCTCTTCATCCTCTAGAAGGCACAGCAGAGCTCATCGACTACCGTGGCTCCAGCATGAGCATCATGGAGATGAGCCACCGCGGGAAGGAGTTCGACACCGCCATCAAGAAGGCCGAGGCCGACCTCCGCGTGCTCCCCCAACGAGCTATTCGCCAATGACGCCGCCTCTCACCTCTAAGCGTAGTAGCCTGTGTCACCTCACCGCGCTCGCCGCACCGCCAAATATCTCTATGCTCACCCACCTCGCCGCCGAGCGCAGAGACTGCGCCCTCGCTGCGCCCGTCCGCGCCGCCGAGGTCGCACTCAGATCCGTGTCACCACTTCACCTCGTTCTTCCCCGACGCCGGGCTCTTCACCGACGCCGTGTCTCGCCGACCTAATGCTGGATCGACCCCACCGCCTCGATCGATGCCGCGCTCGCCGACCTGCCGCTGGATCGACGCCGCTCGGGCCCGCCTTGAGTAGCGGCAAGTGGATCTCGCGACGCCGCCTCGACGCTCTCACCGGCTATCGACCACCGGAAGCGAGCCCAAACCATCTCCCAGGAGCCGAGCCGACACCGCTAGGAGCCTCCACCATCACCACCTCTACTTCGTTGGCGTGATATTGTGCTTCACACGAGGAGTCTTTAATAGGAAACAGAGGGGTTGGTAAAGGAAAAAAGAAAAGAAAAAGAAAGAGAAAGAATGTCTTTTTTGCAGCACCGCTTAGCCGACAGTGCTACACTTCATCGACATGGAACCCACTATATAAGAGGTTGCCACATGCTATTGGAATTAAGAAAAGAATCGCTTACCTCTTTTCTTCCTCCTTTGCCCATCCCTTGGGCACACAAAGCACCGCCAATAGTGCTAGCCCATAACAAACCCAAAGGGGAAGTTGTGGGTATGGAGAGCGATAGAAGTGTTGTCATTTATTTATTGCTTTGTAATGTTATGGCTTGTATTGAGGAGTAATTGTCTGAGGAGGGTAGCATCGTGTATGTTGTCATCTCCTAATCAAACCGATCATCGCAACTAGAAAGGCAAGTGCTTAGTAGAATGATAGATGATGATTGATACTTGCTCACTATTATTGAATTATTCATATCATGCAATAATTTTGATTATTCTTTTTGTTCAAGATGATATTAATTTGATAATAATTGTGATATGCTGTAAAATGATGAAAAATAGCATTCACGACATGACATATGCATTATGATTTAGAGCAATGATAAAGTCAATAGTTATAAGTAAAACTATTTGACTATTCCGATGTGCTCATGAGTAAGACCTACAGAGGTAGGCACCTCAACATGATAGAGAACAAGACCTACTTCAGTAGGCACCTCCATCCTGGTAGAGGGTGACATTGACGGGTATACCCTCCACTATATTGGTATGAGCTACAGAAGAAGAAATATACATTGCATTGCATTCATGAAATGAGACATGAGTTGGCTGTGTACATCCAAGTTGGATGTAGAAGCCGGGTTTTAATCCATTATCTAAAAAATGAAATGAGACATGAGATATTGAGATATATGGATGAGATTTGATGAAAATCATATGTGAAAATTGAGTTAATCATAAATGGATATAAATTGTTAAAATTATGTGGATTCATTTATTGTTCCGCTTTGCACTTACTGAGTCGTGGACTCACCATTACCTATTTATTGTTTTAAGGTGATCGTTGAGGGCTACATGCATTGGGTAGAAGTAAAACATGGAACAATTGCACATTTGTAACTCTTCACTCCACATAGATATTCATTACTTATGATCATTAACAATTTAGTTACTTTCATTGTGATAATTGGATAATTTGTGGTTTCGCTTAATTCCTTAGTTTGTAATATTGTTACTTGATGTGTTTTTTTTAGTTTAGACTTAGTTATGACTCTTGGCAGTTACTTGGTTCGTTTTAAGTCTGATTTATTATATGACATGTTGCTGAAATTTCTGATTAGTATGTTGTTGAATGTTTATTCTTCAAGCCTAGTTGTTGGTATTGCTTATTTATTGATTAAAATTAGTAGCAATAATAGTTATAGATGATATCTTAAACTTTTGTTGACTCATACAGTTCATCAATAATATCTTGAGTTTTTGTTAAGCCGTGGTGTTACAATAACAATAAACAAACTATGCAGTTGAAGGAACTGTGTGGGTCAATGACTTTAATGAGCACACAAGTAGGCAGCATTATTAAAATGATACCTGCCACAGAAAAGCCTCAATAGAAGGATCTGACTGACGCAACTGCTCTATCTTTTCAGTTTCGATGAAGGTACAATGTACCAAAGAGTCTGCAATCATGTCACAAATATAAGGCTTTCCAATTAGCACCTCATATAGACCCAAGGTGCTTCCGTGCGATAAAATTGGATCCAATGAATGCCTGCTGCTTAATCTCTGACTTGTCCACTGTCAAAAAAGGGGCAAGCGGAGGTATATGCTCATTACAGAACCAACGAGAACAGTAAAATATATACTCCAACAAAAATGTAATGAAGTGGTCTTGAGGCAGAAAGAGACCTTTACTACTCCAATCATAACAAGCCATATACCAGTTGGCCTTGAGCCTTCCCGATAAAGGATTGTACCATGTCCTTTTACTGTTTCTCTTGTATTGCTTAACAAAGGATCACGCACAGCAGCAGGCAGCGCACCAACTAAAGGATGAGTGTTCAAAAGATCACTGACTCTTGGCATTTTCACCAGAGGTGGATTCCTCTTAAGCTTCTTCAAGTCGGTCTGCCAAGTGGGTTAACTTACCAGGATTAGCATATTAGTTGTGATTGGTGAAATGAAACCACAAAGTTAATTCTTTTTTCACTTGGGAACAACAAATGACTAGTCAATACTTCCAGCTACCTGCAAAGCATTATCTAGATGGACCATTTCCTTTTCGTCCAGCAGCCCAATCTTCTGGAGGTTTTGAATATACTCACTCAAGCGTGTCAATACCGAATATGTTACTTGTCGAGTCTTTAGCACGTGAAGCACCTGAAAAATGTGGAAACGGTTTCAAAATCTAGATAACAATGAACTCCCAGGATCATGGACGGTATGGTTTATTGACGCAGTGAGGTTTTTCTTCATTGATATAAAATTATTTCCTGGAATATGAAATAAAGTACAATCTAACCATTTCCAGAATTCCTACCAAATCCCTCCATTTCAAACTACAATCTAACCACTTCCCAGCCACTCAGCCTTTAGATGCCATGAAAGTACATGTAAAGTCTAAAGACCATCCCGTTTCAGTTCAGCTCACCAGCTTTTGGAAGTTGTCAAATGATAGAAGAACAATGTAACCACAAACCTGAGGGAATGTAACACGAACATCTTCCAAAAATTTTCTAGCTTCCTCCCCCTCAGCATTACTTTCATCAATAACAATTCTTGCAATCACACTACCACCTGAAGAAAGAAGAACAAAAACATTTCAAAAAAAAACGAAACTGGTGAAGTGGATTAGGATCATATATACAAATTAAACTCCATGTATCTACAAAACAGAGTGAAAGGAGGAAATAGAAGGAACAAAATGGTCAAGACAAAGACATCCTCGGACAGGGTTTTCATAATAACTGCAAAATAAAGTGAACTTCCTCAGGTTTGACCTTAATAAGCTAAAATCGATTGGATTGGACCATCCACAACTTGTTACACAAAGTGGTTTGTAGTGAAGTAAGGCTATATCACCCCCATTAGGACCTAGGCAGTTTAAGCACTAAATGCCATAACTCATTGATTCTACAGGAAAAATAACCCTGCTTAAAGTAAATAGCACTTTCTCTTCCCACTTATGAACTATAACAATGCACACCTACACCAAGAATATGTTCTCACGCATAACATTTCTCATATGCACCAAGTACTGAGAATACATTTCTATGCCTTTTCTGAATTTGCATCCCAAAGAAATGATAGATAACTAACAAAGAATATCATTTATAGAGCTTGTACAAGATTTTACCAAGAAAATTAAGTAGTTGCCTCCTCGCAATTCTATGAGCACGAAGAAATGCAGCACAGATGTAACATCCTGTCTCCAATCTTTCTACTGTAAAGTATGTGATAAGCCTTTGTGGCAACCTGCTCATCTGAAGGAACCTACAGTAATTTGGGAAATGGACATTGCACCGCAAACCCTTCCAATCGCATAATTGTTGGCTGGAAACAAGATCCATAGCTTCATCAACTGATGTCATTAAAATATTTGCCGTAGCTTGAGTTATCCGCCCCTCTTCAAGCATTCTCCAGTAAGCAGCTTGCACACCTGACCAAAATATTTACAAAGTAAATAATCTTCTTGGTTAACTGATTGCATTTAGTCTGAAACTTCACATTTTCAGAAGCATATCTAGAGAAGATAGAATAATGGACGAAATATTAAGTAAATAATTTAAGAGAAAAAAAGAAATGCAAAGAAAATGATGCCAAAAATGAAAACATTGGCAAAACCCACAGAAACCCTAACAAAAAAAATGATAGAGGTTTCTGTTAGACAGACTCATGTGGGCCTAGCTTATGGCTTTGGGCCCATGTGCCCTTAGTCTAATTCTGTTAGGGTTTCCAGGGATTCAGGGATTCTGTTAGGGTTTCAGGGTTTCAGTTAGACCTACCCCTAGACACCCTTCCCTATATATACACCTTGTAATGTTGGTTCTAATCTATCAAGGAATATACATTACTTACATGGTATCAGAAATTTTTTTGAAGTAATGGAGGCCAATCACCTCCAATTCATGTAACAAAAAGATAAATAAGCACCAAAAGTATTACCTAGCCAGAAAATAAAAACGGTCTAAGGTTCAGGTACAAACATTGATAGAGAAAATTTGCCTACTCGCAATATTATGGCCTAGCATCCTGACGACGCACACAGCAGACTTGCGAACAATACCGTGGGGTATCGCAGCGCCAGATAAATAGTACCCATGGTTGATGAATAGTATTGTGCAGTACTGAAGCGCCGTACGTGTGAACAGTACTGGCCACGTCATCAACGACGACTTCTATTCTGGCTTCACCTTTGATGCCTTTGCCAAGGAGAAAGGTTGTTGCTGTCCAACAGCGGTCATCTCCATATGACTGGCAAACACCGTGCCTCCGCAAGTGTGGAGCACAACGGCTTCCATGTAAGGGTCATCGACATCGTCGCATCTCTTCCACAACCGTTGCATCCTGAGGCAAGAAGGATGATGTTGCTGCTCTGCGCTGGGTGCCCATGCCCTCAACATCTCCTACATCATCAACAAACCCCCAGGGGTTGTTGTCCATTAGAGCTTCGCTCATTTTCTTCCATGTGACACATGGTCATCATCATGCCTTCCGTCGACATGGAGTTACAAAGGATTTCAACCATGGCCACCACCTGATAGCTTGAGGACGAGCTGTCTCGCAGTGAGAGGTGTAATGTTATGGCCTAGAATCAAGGCGATGCACGCAGCAGGCTCGCGAACAATATCATGGGGTATTGCAGCGTCGAATGAACAGTATCCCACGGTGGATGGATAGTACCCGCGCGGTACTGTAGCACCGTGAACAGTACAGCGCAGTACTGTAGCACAGTACGCATGAACTGTAGCTCGTGGGTGCAATTTCCTTATTATTTGGGTTTGTTTCCTTTTAAATTATTTCTATGTATTAGAGATAAATTTTCTATTATTAGGAATTAGTTTCCTTAATATAGTGATATGTTTCTTAGGGTCAAGTTTAGCCATTCCTATAAAAGGGACAGCATTTTACCTATCATCATTAAGCAAAGAAAATAAACAAAGTTCTCTAGTCTTCCTCTCTTCTTCAATAGACCTCAGAGACTTAGCGGCGGCATAACCAGCCAATCAAAGACGAATGCTCTACCTTTGGTCTTCGAATCCATACCCAACTATCACCATCCATATCACGCAACTACTAAGATGTCCGATAGGATCTTGACAACAAGCAATGGTGAATAACACAATATTTTTATATATGTCGCACCTCCTTAACAGACACAATTTGGCATTCTGGGGGAGAAGGCATAGCGAAGAAAATCAAAGAGCAGTTAACCAAACATCAAATTCCATCAGCACATTATCATGCAACTAGATTACATACCATTTAAAAGCCGCACTCGGATATCCGTTAAGTTCATGGTATGTATATGATCATCTTTGTCACAAACATCAT